>SEYY01023860.1:52500-55000 GCA_009176605.1 Armadillidium nasatum
CCACAGAAAAATTCAAGTTGAAAAGACATAACACACCTTTGTCTCAATATCCTTCTTACATTAAAACATGAACTCTCCTCGTCAATAACCTTAACACACAAAAAATATAAATTACTTAATTTTCTTAAATTACATTTAATGTCCTAATCCCACCACAATGTTTCCATTACTTACTTTTATTTACCAACCCCATGAAGTACAGCTATAGATCCTTTTTTTTTCTCCTAATAATTTTCTACAAGAAATCTCACAGGAAATAACTGCTTAACACATTCTAACCTTCCATAATATTCTAAATTTTATATTTGACACTTTCATAATGTTTCCCAATTTAACTATTTCTTCTATAACTTTGGACATTAAAATTTTTATCATCACAAACTCCAATACAATTCCTCTCATCTGATGCATTTTCATTCAACCTACCTAATCATGCAGACGTGCCCCTTTTCATTTTCCCCAAAGTAACCAACTTTTTCAGTCATAAATATTACAAAACTGACCTCTTAGTTTTCTTAATTTCATCAAGAAAAAAAAAAATGTCATGACATATAAAGTGAAAAATATGAAATTTTATATATATATAAAAAAAACACCCCCCCCCCCCCACTAACAAAAATTGAAAACTGAAGTACAGAAGCAAATGAAAATTATAACCTTGTATATCATAAATAGAACTTAATTTTTAACTTTTAAATTTAAAACAAAATGTCGGAAATTATTTAAATACCCTTATAAAATTGGTGACAAATTACACACTTACATACACACAAAAACAATTTTTCACATAATTATGATCTACTGAAACGAATTATTAAATTTTAATAATTATTAAATTATTAAAACAATTATTAAAATTGCTAAAATAGAACTAATTTCTGTTTGAAAATAAAATGATTTCTTTCATATCTTCATTAATTCTTATACTTTATAGAGCTGAAAATAAAGCACTAAATCTGAGAAGCAAACTTTATAGTTGAAGGAAAAGTAAATGGATCTGAATATGCTTTATTTCATTTATGTTATTAAATTTGAATCATAGCGTAAGCATACATAATCTGAGAAAATATAAATTTGAGGAATCCAAGACAGCTAGAATTGTGCAATCAGAATAGTTCATAAAGACCTCGAGTAATCTTTCAAAAACTGATTCAGACTTCACCAAAGCACAAATATTACAAATTTTACAGCACTGGTTATAACTGAAAACATAAAATGAAGAGCACCACAAAAAAAATATAGTCATATGAAAAATTGCAGATATGTAATCAGTATTCAAGAAATGTCTCTTTTATGAAGCTGCCAATTTAAACAACAACAACAACATGAACGTTGAGCATAAGAGAAGTTCATCTTAATTCAAAACATCGCTCGTTTTAATTAAATAAGTGTTAAACGCAAAATAACAAATTTGATAAGCATGACAATAATAAACCTCTCCAATAATTAGTTGGAACAAGAAAATATCCGATGTTAAATGTTACCTAAATTTAAATTACAAAATCAAAGCTTACGTATAAATAGTTGAGAAAAGACGAAAATATGTGCTTTGCTAAAAAGAAGCTAAATAATAAGCATTTAATTGGCAGTAAATACTGTGAGTGATAATTAAGAAACACTACAGAATGTAATCTATAAACATAAATGACACCAAAAAATTATGGGTCATGCTTAAGAAATATTGGTGACAAATAAAATTTTATAATACATGCAATGATAATGACGACGATAAAAAAATAATAATAATAATAATGATAAAATAATAATAATAATAATAATAATAATAATAATAATAGAGGGCATATTTCACCACAAAGCAGGGTTAAAACCAAATCACCAGAGGTTCATAAGCCATAATTTTTGAAGCAAAGACTCCTAAAGAGATCTTATCAAAGTAATAATACTAAAATTTTATTTTTGCTCGTTTCTTACAATTTGTGATATATATATATATATATATATATATATATATATATATATATATATATATATATATATATATATATATATATATATATATATATATATATATATATATATATATATATAGGAACTTGACAAGTTTTATCCTTTTAACACATTAAATTTATCACTATGAAGTAAACTGCTTTATGGATTAAAATGGCCGATTAAAAACCAGTGTTATTGGAAACAATAAAAATTAACAAACAAACTGTTAGTACTTTAGGGAGGCTTCTAAGAAATAAATAGTAATTTAACAATGACAATAAATATTTGATCAATATATGCAATTCTTGAATAAATTAATGGGTTGATTAAAAGAAATCTTTGAAAAAGAAATTATTACATATGAGGAATCTTTAAAAAAAAAAAAAAAATTTGTTTACTTGGTCTATTAAAAAAGGCTGAATGTTGAAACAAAACAATTGATAAAAAATAAAAAATGTCCGATAAAGAAATATTTATTGCTGGTATTAATAATAAAATAACGTTTTTATATTTTACATCAATAACTGAAATATGAAAGTCTTTTGTAAAA
>SEYY01023860.1:65000-110000 GCA_009176605.1 Armadillidium nasatum
CTGTTCTTAGTAAAAATTGAAATAACACAAATAATGATGATATTAGTAACTAAGCAAAAAAATTGTTACTTTCCATGAGTAACAAAAACTTCTAAACTGTAAATAAAACCCAATTTCAGATTGTAAATTAATGACATTAAAATTAATTATAAAACTTGTATATAACAAAAGAAACCTTTTGATGTGAAACTGATCCAATTCATTGACATACGAGGTTAAGATATTAGTAAGCAAAGCTCTAATGACAACTGTATCAATTATTCATGAATTCTTATCAGAAGTTTATAACAAACCTGTTTAAATTAGACAGATTAATTCCTGATAGGCGGGATCTTGCTCCACCCATCTGGTCCAGTCGATCTGTACCACATAAAATTTTTGTTCTTTCCATGTAGTCCATGTGAGTTTTAAAAAGTTCTGTGTATCTTTCATGCAATTTTGAATATTCTTTTTTAAGTTCATCAACTTTGTCTTCCATTCGACTAGCTGAAAACCACATAATGGCAATAATAATTATGTAATTACTACTATGGATACTACCGCAATTTTTTCTAATCAAATTAGCTTTTTGCTATATATGAAGTAACAATTTCATAAATTAAAGATAAAATGGCATAGTTTTTTGATTATATGATAAAGGAATGTATTATTTTCAATTTTTCATCATCATCATCATCATCATTTATTATTATTATTATTATTATTATTATTATTATTATTATTATTATTATTATTATTATAATTATTATTATTTCAACGTACAAAAGGAAATTTTAGAGTGGAGTATGATGATATACTAATTTTCAAAATAAAGTGAGAATTAGGATTTGGTACAAAAACTACGAAGAATAACTTCAAATTTCTGTACATTTGACTCAAGATTGCAATCAAGATGCCAAGTATGAAGTTAAAAACTTACAAAACAGATGTAAAGTATGAGAAGCAAAAGTCATTCATCATCACAATACAAAAGAACCATTTCAAATTAAATCATAATTTTCATATTAAAAATTCTCTATTAAATAATATATCCTTTCTGTGCACATGAATTTTAATAGTTAACAAGTTTAACTATGGTAGCAACTATGGTAGTAACTATGGTAGCAACCCATCCTCAAAAAATTGAAAATATGCAAAAATTAAAAATTAAAATCAAAATAACCCATTACAAAACTAGTTCTCAAAGAAGAGAACTACAGATGCAACATTTTCAGTGAAGAGGCTCTTTTAATATATTTAATTAATATCACATTTTGCTAAATTTTATGGTTGTTAACTTGTGAGTAGGATGTAAGTTCAAACTTTGAATTTTCCTAAAAATACATTTTAAAAAAATGTAATTTTAGTAAATCCAAGATTTACAAATTGGACCAAAGACCCCTACCTACTAAATTTCTTACAACTACAAATCTACAGCTCCCATATTAGTATAATCTATATCTCACCCACAGAATAAACAATCATAAAATTTTGCAAAATAGGATATTAAAATTAATTTAAAAGTTTTTATCTTGTATTCAATAACACCAAAAAAAAATCAAATAAGAGAATTCACACTCCTACACTTGTCATTTTCATTCAACTAAGTTTCATCAATTTAATGAAAAAAAATACAGAAATAATAAATAAAAACTATGGGGAAATGAAGATAATAATAATAATAATAATAATAATAATAATAATAATAATAATAATAATAATACAAGTGGTCCAAAATAATATAACTGAAATAATTTAAATACCAAATATTCATAGAAAAACTTTCAAAATAATTCAAATGCCAACACCTATCTTACTTATATCTTACCATGATCTGAAGCATTTCTGTTCTTCAATTCAAACATTCGAACAATTGATTCAAGACTTTCCACTTTTGTTTGACATTGTTTCTTTTCCTCTTCAACAATATCTTCCAGTTCCAAAAGTTTCTGAAAATAAAAATCCATGAAAATGTATTGAAATTTAATTCAAAATTATGCTGCCTTAACAGATAGTTTGTTTATATATATATATATATATATATATATATATATATATATATATATATATATATATATATATATATATATATATATATATATATATATATATATATATATATATATATATATATATATATATATATATATATATATATTGTGATGGCATCCACATCTGCACTTTTCGAAAATTCAGCATCCGCATCCGCACTTTCAAAAATTCAACATCCGCATCTACACTTGATGAAAATTCTATATCCACATCCGTAAATGAGAAAATATAACACGCACTCCATCACTAATTATATATATATATATATATATATATATATATATATATATATATATATATATATATATATATATATATATATATATATATATATATATATATATATATATATATATCCATACAGAGATGGAATTTATTAAAATAATTTTCCATTTTAATATATTTCCAAAGTTCCAAGAGGAAAAAGTATTAATTAACGAGTGTCTCACTAATATCTTTAGACCCACTCTTCATTTTCCTACTGTACCCAAACAAAAAATACTTAAAACTTCTGTTTATAGGATCACTTACATTTCAACTTAATAGAAATATTCTTACTATAATTGAAGCTACATTCCTGCAATGCCAGTTCATTCTTATAAATTATAACTCCCTCTCAATTTATAGCTTCTTCAGACACAAAGAATCTCACTCAATGCTTCTCAGATCCTCATTAATTTAATTATTTAAGTGTACCAGCTATATTGCGGCATTTGTAGGCCAAACTGGTCTACAATTGAAAGTAAGGATTGATAAGTATAGAGGAGTTTCCTTTAGAACAGACCATCCTCTTTGCTCTCCTGTACACTCTGCCATAAAAGACCATGGACATACGCACCCTTTTTCTTCATTAAATTTTACTGTTCTTCAAGTATAGAGAAATCGGAAGAAGAAAAAGAGTATGTATCTCCATGGTCTCTTATAGCAGAGTGTTCAGGCTGACATCTTGTTTCTTATTTTTTGCATGTTTCTTTTTATTTCTTGCATATATATCATCTTTCTTTTACAATTTTCATCTTTTATGCCATTTTCTTAATTTGTGAACAAAATATATATTTGCTTCACTTGTTTCTCTCTTGATTTTCTCCAAATTTCATAATTTCCTGGGAGTTTCAACTTGTAGCCCTAATTCTGAGTTTAGGCTAGACCTGATTTATATACTTGCTATTTCTGTTGCCTTTTCCTATTTCTTTTATGTCTGACTCTCTCTCCTATTCCTATTGATTTACTTATCTCTTATATTATTTTATATTTTACTCTTCTTTCTGGCTTTTTTTAATCCAAACTCTAGACCTAGTATTCTACTTAATTTATATTTTTGTTTTCCTCCATTGCTCTATTCACAGTTTCCAAATCTCCAAAATTTATATTTCCTATATCACCACCATCATAATCCAAACTTCCATCATACTTTCAACTCAGGGCTAGGGTGGCTTCTACCACATCGGTTTCCACATACGCAAATACAATCAAATTATATATAATATATATATATATATATATATATATATATATATATATATATATATATATATATATATATATATATATATATATATATATATATATATATATATATGGGTCATTCCACACCAACTGAATAAATGCTCCCCACCTCACCTTTTTTGATTTTAATTAAATTTTATGTAGGTGATGGCCTGGGGTTTAATAGAAACCACACCATACTTTGGCTGAAATGGTCTCCATTTGAGAACCCCAGCCTGAGACTATCACACTCAACTTTACAAAGAGGCATGTTGAAGTCCTTATGGTGCAGCTGGATATGGTTGTAGAAACCTAAAAATGGTCTCTTAATAAATACATTTGTCTGTACAATTAAAAAGTGAGGTCAATATGACTCGAAAAAAATTACGTTTGATTCCTATTTTTGGTTAAATTTGGGAAAAATGCAAAATCAAAGTTAAAAGACCAAACTTCAATGTCTAACAACTTTCAAACTACAAACTCTAGAGTTACCAAATTTTCCTGAGCGATTTACACATACATAATGATTATTATTGTAAAAGTACAAGTTTCTATTACTATTCTTTTTTGTGATAGAAGGCCAAATGGAATGACAAAGATTTGGAAAAAAATTTTGTATACCCAACCATATTGGGGCTGTGCACAGAAATTTTTTTTTTTTTAAATTCCTATTCACAGCCTCAAAATAGCTGGGTATACAATAAATTGTTCTAAATAAAAACTGGGTATCTCACCCAACTGTACAACTTCTGAAAATTTCATGAACTTATCATGGGTAGAAAAAATTTTATGCCCAAAAATATTACTTTTTACAAAAAAAATATTTGATGTTTCATGAAATGTAAAATTTTTATAATAATATTGAGAATAACTTTTTTTTCTACCAGTAACAAGTTCATAAAATTTTCAAAGGTTGGATAGTTGGGTGAGATACACATTTTTTATTTAGAAAAATATTTTGTATACCCAACCATTTTGATGCTGTGCACAGGAAATGTTTTTAAAAATTTTCCATGCACAGTGTCAAAAATTGTTGGGTATACAAAAAATTGTTTTAAATAAAAAATGTGCATTTCACACAACTATACCTCTGAAAATTTCAAGAACTCATCATAGGTAGAAAAAAGGTTATGCCCAAAAATTTTTAAGAAAAAAAATTTGATATTTCATGATTACTAGATATTCATAGTAATTAGACATTTTTTGGGCAGCCATGAAAATTTCAAGTATAACAAAATGAATATAGATGATTTAAATATCTACAGGTCAATTATCAAGTAATTTTGACAAATTTGCATAAAATTGGAATAAATTTTACTACAGTACACATGTCCAAACACGTTCTTTTTTCCTTCAAATTATTTCTAGATAATCTATAATACTATTCTTATCCATTTATATTTAATAAAAAGCACTATGGAATAGCCATTTTCAAATAATATTAATTGTTTAGTTTTACCCCATTTCATTTTTTTGTCACACACAATTTAAATTTGTTTTTTTTTAAATACTAATTTTCCTATTTCCATATACTTTATATTAAAATATTCAGAAAGGTTCATATTTCCCAAAAAAGTTATACATATAGTTATATCATGTAATCCCAATTTCTCGCACATTCTGAAAGTCAAAATTTTCAAAAATTTATTTAGTTTTACCACATTTTTCTGATATATATATATATATATATATATATATATATATATATATATATATATATATATATATATATATATATATATATATATATATATATATATATATATATATATATATATATAATCCTGAGCATATAATAATAATAATTTGCAATAAGGATCAATGCGGAGTCTATATACCAGCACTACTCTTTTGCAAGTTAATTTGAATTGAATTAAAAAAAAGTCTTACCTGTTCTGAACCTTTTCGAAGCTGCTTTTCTCTCTCATACTGTGTAACAAGCTGCTCATTATCTTCACGAAGGAGTTCTACTTCCACCTAAAATTTAAGAAATTTAAATGTTTCTTTTGAAAATACGGGTTTTCAGAAACTTTTTAAAAATATGGGTTTATAACTATAGATGACAAATTTAAAAACTATAAATTCTTTTTCAATGCAAGACTACAGTATATTTATCCCAAAAATTAAATAAAATAAATAAATTATAAACTGCATTGCAGATTTTTATTTATTTAGGAAATATTTTTTTTACTAATAAAATCCTGTATCTAAAAAGGATGAAGAAAATATAAAAACAAATATGATACAGAATATACTGGGTATCTTTCAGCATATACAACCTAAAACTATACATAATAAACATTACTCATGAAATCTATTATATCATGGTTATATTATCAAATAGAATGACAGAAATAAGAGTTAGCATCCCAAGCAATGTTAATTATTTTTTTTATTTTATTTAATTTTTATTATTATGCACAAAACTATTATGATGCACCTATAATTATATGTAATAATGTCGATTGCAGAATTATTTAAAATTCCTGCAATCGTTCCACATTGGGCAAAAACTTGGTTGAAAACTAGTTTCCCAGTCAAAAATACAAAAAAAATAAATAAATAAATAACCATGCTGGCAATAAAATCACTTAAGGTTCTTCATCTAATGTACTCGTAATTTATGCTTTTGTTTTGGATTTCAGAAATCATTTTCATTTGGAGAAAAGTTTGGAATTCTGAAATTATGGTTTCAAATCACATTTGGAGTTTGATTGGGGATTATAAATTTGGTTGAGGATCTTACATGGTTGCAGATTTTTCTCAAAAATTAAATCATCAGTGTCCATCTCCAGAAGGATATCAGTTTCCAAAGAAGGTGCCACAAGCATAAGAAGTAACAGTCTCCATCGAAAAGGGACAATGTAAGAAACTGAATAAAAAATTGAGTACAGGAAAGGGATATTAGTTTTTTCTCTATTTTTACTAACCTTCTTCCTCTCTCACAAAACATTATTTTTTCATGTATGAGTGAGGCTGGATAATTAAGATTAATGCAGAAAAGAGATATTGGACATTGATTAAGGGTTAATGGCAATAATATAGTATATATATATATATATATAATAATATATATAATATATATATATATATATATATATATATATATATATATATATATATAATTATATATATATATAATTATAGATAAGATTTGATAGCCAATAATAATATAAAGTTGAATTTGAAAAAAATTCAATTTAAACCAACACTTATATTTTATTGTGGGTGAAGAAGTTTATTAAAAATAAAAGGAGTTAAGTTAGGAGGAGTAGAAATTTGTGTGATTGAGAAAGTGTAGGTGGAAAGGAAGAATATCAACAATCAGCACCAGAGCTATTGTTCACAATCTGCTAGTCTTGTGACAATCCTGACTGACATTTTAGTTCAGAAAGAAGCCCAATAAACCTGACCTGTGAGAGTATACAGAAGGAACCTTTTCTTCCCCTACAGAACTTCACAAAGTGAGCTTCTTAAATTCTGTCTGTGCTTGTTAGTGCAAATAGGCAGGGAGAATAACTGAATAGTCTTTTAGTCAATTGGGTTGACAGAATTCCAACATAGAACATTATCCCTTTTTTCAAATATCTAACACTCTTTACACTTTGAGTTGTTTATCATTTAGGATTTAATTATACATTACCCAAACTTCTCATAATAGTGTTTTGTTCTCCTTTCATTTGGATGTCAATAGGTTTTGCTAAATTTTATTTAGATAGATAGGTATTTACCAATACCGAGTACCAATACCAATTTCTTACTGAACTCATGAAGGTTGAAACAAGATTGAAAATATTCAAAGACAATAAAATTTAGGTTTTATGCTATTCATAATATCTAGTTATTTGAAGTCACATCACTAAATGACGCTATTTATAAGTGATGTACGGTTGGTGCCACCATGACTTTGCAGCTGACTTGCGCTAGTACACAATATTTTCTTCATTAATTTCTGCTACATTCCCAGTCTTCAATCCAATTTTCACCTCATTAAATGCCACCTCTCTTTCCCTTAACAGAATCTCAGGTGCTTGAACATATTTGATAGCAAACCATTTTCTGTTTCCTCTTACTGTTTCTACCCTCAATTTTCAGTCAAAGGAGATTGTTGTGCATATGTGTGCAACAATTTTGTTTGCACACATGTCTATAATTTGGAGTCTTTCGAATTTTCAACCTTGTGGCTTAAGCTCTCTTGCCATTCTACAACTAAATTCATTTATTCTGATCATTTATATCCTAATTCTACTGACTATCCTAATTCTTTTACCATCTAAACTCCAAAATAGAGCACATTCTCTCTTCTCCTTTCTCAGAAATCATCATAGGTGATTTCAATGTTCACTGCCACCAAAGAATTTCTTCTAGTTTTCATGATACAGCTGGTGAATGTGCCTTCCAATTCTCAATCCGAAACAACCTTGAGCAGTCGGTGCAGCTCCCTACTTATATCCCTGTTCATTTTAGAGATTAACCCAAAATACTAAACCTTTTATAAATTTCCAATCTTTATTCTGTCAAACACAATCCTCTTCTGATCACTTTCTTTTCCTTATCTTTCCTATTCTTCTGTATACTCTTCTAAGTTTTTCGCAAGACACCTATTGTGAAATGTTTGTGACATTTCGGTGTACAAGCTAGCCAAACTTGCATTTGTATTTCTTCAGTTTCCTGTGGAATGATTATCACTTCTGTGGAAGGGGTGTGCTAAGCACATTACCAACATGATTCTTTCTGGCATGGAGATATACATTATATAATCTTTCCCTTCTACTAAACCTTACAAACCTTGGGTTAACTCTGTTGGTTCTCATGCTATCTCCTGTAGGGATATTGCCTTCAGAAATTACCATTGTCTTCAAACTTCAGAAACTCATACAATCAGGCAAAATCTGTTCTTTGTAACACCAAAAACTCATAATTTTCTGGTTCCTCTTCCTCACATTCTTTCTAGAATTTTGAAAAAAATGTCAATTCAAACTTTGCTTTTTCCTCTTTCCCACTTCTAGTATCTTTTTTCGACACAACTGCTGTTTTACCTTCTTCTAAAGCTGAACTCTTCACTCAAACTTTTGCCACTAATTTAACCTAAGAAGATTTTGGAGCTATACCTCCTCCTATAATCTCTCATAACTCATTTATGACTAAAATTGTAATTTCTTTTAATAATGTCATGTCTGCTCATTCTGAGCATAACACTAAGAAGGAGTTTGTCATAATGGTATCTAGGGACAGACAGGGGTTGAAATTTTGCCAGGACCAGGGCACTGGCCAGGGATACCTAAAATTTATAAAGAGGTCAAGAGCACTAAAATTTTAGGTTAAGAATTAGATATAATTTTAATTGAGTTTAATTTAATTATAAGGAAGGAGTAGAATAACCAGCATTCAATAAAATTATGATTTTATACATTTTTTAAGAAAAAATGTAAGAAAATTACAGATTTTTATGAATCTGAAAACATTACAAAAATTTTGAAAAAATATTTTTTTGATTAATAATAGTGATTTAACAGGTTTACTTAGATAAGACCTTAAATAAATATATATTTGAAAAATGTAAGATATAAAATTATCAATATAACCTTTATTTATACATATATATAACTGCTATGTTACTGAACATGAATCAAATATTTTTCTTGTTAAATAGTTATTGCTTTCTCAAAAATTATTATTACTGATATTTTAAAATAAACTTCCATTTATTTTTCTTGGAACAAACTCTAATCAATTAATAATAAATATCAAAATTATATGATTTATTAAAGGTTAAGTAATAACTAAAAATTTTTCTATGTAATTAGCTATAGAATTATTTTATATATTCTATTATTTTGTAGAAGTTAGGAACTCATCTATTTGGTAAATATGCAATTTACTTCTGTAGCTAGTATTTAGTTCTTATTCAAAATATAAACTGGAAACGTAATATATATTGAAGAAAAAATATTTAAATATGGGGGAAATCAAATTCAGTAAATTAAAATACACTTAAGATAGTAAAAATAGATTTTAATCATCATAGAGCTTAACTGTTATCTGCAACTTTGGCATTATATAAGATATTAGGCAGAGAGAAAATAATATGAAAATATAGATATAGGAATATATTGATACTAATCTAACAAACTAGTTTGATTTGAAGGATAAATGTACACTAATAGAGTGCAAATAAGCCTAATGTAAATAAAAAAAGTAAAATAAAAAAAATTTTAAAATATACTTTTTAAGTATTTCAAATATCTAGTAATAACATTTTCTCTATATTAATATCAATATTTTTTGTGATATTCTCTGCTTATGGACATTCAGTTTAGTCAACCTAATTATGTCATTTTATAATAGGATTTTAATACTTTAACTAATCTTAAATTTATTGAATTTGATTTTCCCCTAAATTTAAAGTTTTCCTTTAATATATATTACATTTCCAGTTCATTTTTTGAATAACAATATCAGATAAGAGACGTAAATTAAATATTAACTATTTAAAAACCATTTTTCTTGTATTGCTTATTTTTATACAATACATTATAGTTACATGATTACAAAATATTAATAGAGAAATAATAATTATTTTATTAAAAACTAATCAAATCGTAACAATAAGACATTCCTTACCTCATGTTCTTGATTTTCTGTATATGCGAGGTCAAGACATTCCAAAATATTGACAACTAAAGGCATTAAATCTTTAACAACATCTTCATCATATTTTGTGATCATTCTTTCAAATTCTTGATAGACTGTACCAGCAAGAGACTGGACTTTCTCAGACATCACAATGTGAGACTCATCATGAGAGTTGTAAACTGTCTCACCTTCCATCATGTCATCCATTTTTTTTATATTTATAAAGAAACTTTCTTTTAAAACTATAAAATAGTCATTATTTTTTTATGTAAGTACAAATTTAAAAGTTTATGTATTTACACTTTATGAAAAGATTTATAATTATCTTAGATCATATTTATATTTTAAAAATTTGAACACTGGATTGCAAAACTTTTTAAAGTCACTATTGCCAAAACAAGCTTGAAACATATTGCACAATAAAAGTAGGTATAAACATCATAATTTTTTTAATATTCTAAGCATGTTTGTGAAAGACCACTGAAATTACTGGCACTAGCATACATGTTTCCACTTTGTCAATGTAAAAGAATCTGAAAAATTGAGCAATTGTAGAACATTAAGTTATTGTACTTAGTAAAAATAAAAACAAATTGATATATTTAAAGGTATAAATACACAAATTATCAGGTAAATATAGTTTTCAAACCCGTCTGGGATGAATTTATAAAATGATGTTTATAAATTCAGTCGACCATGAAACACCATAAAACGCAATATCACTTTTGGTTTAAACAGAAACTAATAATAAATATTCACCAAATATATATAAAATTTCTGAAATTTTAAAATTTCAAATACTTTGATTTCGACTTCCTATTTAAAATAATGTAAGGTTTTTTATCATTTCTTTATAGATGCGAATCTTCTGTATACAATTTGTCTACTTGGCCCTGAAACTATTGGAAAGTACATGAACATCAAAATTGAAGGGTATTTTGAAAGCAAATACCAAAATATTTACAGTTTAAAAAAAATTTTATTATAGAAACTATATTAATATTTACAATAAAAGAAATAAAAATCCTTTACATATAAAAAATTCTTGATACAGTTTACATACGTAGTGACGTTTACAGCCTAGTGAGCAGACCACTTTATAACATTCCAATAATATTTTCTTCTTTAGAATACACTCTAGAATGGAAATGCCATAGTTCGAAAGTTGTGTCATCATAAAATGAGAAAATGATCTCATAACTTAGTGGGTGGGAGAAAAATTAGGAGAGGTTCAAAACATAGGAGTTGTCACAGTAGGGAAATGAACTACAATAAAAATTTCTTAATAAAATTAATTAAAAACATAATGTATGAAACAGGGTTGGCATAATAAAAATCAAATTATGTAAATCAGTTGATTTTTTATGACATTTTCCAAAAAATCTTGGTTTTTTATTATTTTATTGATTTTTTTAAACACGTCACTGTCTTCATATTTTTAAGTTCAAAATATCATAAGAGAGATTAAAAAAAGAAAAAAATAATAAAATTAATATGAATTTAGACTGAATATTGGTCTGGGTGAAAAATTAATCGACGTTCAACGATATTTTTGGCTAAATTATTGAAACCTGCACACTTTTGAATTCTAGTTTTAGATAAGGTGGGTGAGTTATATAAAATTTAGTAATTTTAAAATTTCATTGAGCTATTTTTATTATTATTATATTTATTTATTTATTTATTTATTTATTTGCAAGTTATACGAGTAAGACCGTGACACGACAACCATTATTAGTCACAAATTTCATTTAATCAACAAAAATATATTTTAAAAAATAAGCTTTCTAGTATCTATAAATATAAACTTATTCAAAAACGTTTGTTGCAGTTAACTTGTTCCATAGAATTATGAGGTATTGTCAAACTTTGGTACTGTGGAGATAAATAAAAAAAAAAGTAACAAAAGGAAATAAATATCTTTAGGGTTGAAATGTTCCAGCAACCAGCAATTTACCACAAAATCCTTTTTTTTAAAGATGATTTTTTTTTTTAATAATAATTGGTTTAATCGGATCAATTCACTTACATTTAAATATCTATTCAAAGCTCTCACTATCTCTATCTACGTATTTTCTAATTATAGGAATTAATGTTTTATTTTTCTTCAAAATGTGAGTGCTGAGAGTTTCAACGCTAAAAAGTTTTTAAACATTTTCTTATTTTATTATTTATCTTAAAAATATAAAAATAAAAATTAAATAACAGCACAAAACCATAAAATATTTTTAGAAATAATAATGTAATATAGTTTATTTGTTTTCTTTAAAATTTAAATACAGTAAAGTGATTTTCAACCAGTCGCATTTTCATCATTTTTATATAAAAAAAAATTAGAATACACTTTTTTAAAAAAATTATAATTTCAATAACTTATTTAATTAAGCTAATTAACTAATTATATTTACTTATGAATTATTACTTATGCCAATAACCCTACTAATAAAAGACTTGTAACTAAAAATAAAAAGTAAAATAAAATAAAATAAAAAAAATTATGATTTTGAAATTTGATTCATACATAAAAAAAAAAATCAAAAATTCCCAACCCTGGTTTGAAAACGTAATGAGTGGAACATTCTTACGTCTTTTCATTGTATTTTGACCTCATTCAACGACACTAACACAAAACGTTTCCAAACATATTTATCAATACAGTAACCAAACATTTTAAAAAATATATGACAAAAAAAAAATAAAGCATTAACACTAAGAAGCCACATAGGCAGAACCGGTGCTAGAGTATTTGGCATTTTTAAGTTATAAAATAATTTATATGGCACTCTAGAATTATTTATTTATTGATATTATAATGTTAGTGTTAATTGGTTATTTGTAACTCGAACTGTAATTAGAAATAAGTATAATTTAAATTAACAAAAGTCATTTCTCATTGTAACAATTAAATTTTTTGCTCTCTCAAATTAGCAAAATATTGAATTAAATGGATTTCGAAATTTAATTTTGTACTTAAATCATGCTCTTTCAAAATTAATGTTATATTTTCAGTCGTTCTTGTGATATAGTAGATCTTCAACAATTTAAACATATTTTAGTCTCGAAAATGATTGTTCTGTAATATCAACACTTACTGGAATAGGAAGGTAAACTCTTAAAATTACTGTTTAATTCAAGATTAAATTATTTGGATAAAAGAATTGAAAAATATCAGAATCATTTTTCAATATTCTAATTCAAACTTAAACAAGCCTTTTGAATCACTTATTTTGCCATACAGATCATTTAAGTTTATGTTTTTATTATCTGCATCGTTTTAAATTATTCCTATCTCTTTAAAATTTATAAGATTATCAGTGTTTAATGAATTTAATTTGTACAAATATTCGAAATGATTATTATGAATTTTTAATTGTTTAAAAATTTCTTTATAAATGTAAATATTGTGTCCATAATTGTGTAGAAAACTTTATGTGAAATTTATCAGACTCCAGTACTCTCTCTCACATTTTCTCTCCCCACAGATACCAATAAAAAAATTTTTTAATAAGGTTCTATGAAAAAAAACAATGAGTTACCATAGGACCTCAAAGATTCCTACGACAGAACAAAGGGTGACTATAATATTTTTGATCCCAAGCTTTGCTTAAGGTCCATAAGGAATTTACCACAGGTTATCAATAGCAAATCTTTGATCCCCTATGGAAAAACGTATAGAGAAACCTATGAACTCCATTAAAAACCTACGCAAAATTTAAAATATATAAACTATTCCCTATTGTGGATTTTTTCCCTGCTAGCGCACCCTAATAAATATAAATTATCTGTACAATCTAACCCTCAACTATATATATATATATATATATATATATATATATATATATATATATATATATATATATATATATATATATATATATATATATATATATATATATATATATATATATATATATATATATATATATATATATATATTTATTTCACCTCTGGTGGGCAAAGGCCAGAGGCCTAACAATGTTCCACCAGAGTTGGGGGGAAAGTCGGGAATATGGTCAAATTAAAGGCCGACATGACCTGATACACGGCGTTTGAAGGTGCCTAAGTCATAGGAAGTTGGGAAAATAGATGAAGGAAGTGTGTTCTAGACTTTACCAGTAGAGTACATGTAAGATTGAGCATAGCGGTTAAGTCTGGGGTCAGAGAGTTGGACAGAGAAAGGATGAGACTGTGTAGAAAGACGAGTCGCACGGACCCTTCTTAATGGAGGAGGTATGCGACGAGAGAGTTCAGAAGAGCAGTGTCCATTGTAATAGCGATATTATTAGAGAGAGTGACGCAACATTTCGACGGGCAGAAAGAGATTGGAGAGAATTAGTGAGAGCAGGAGAGTTGATAAGGCGAAAAGCTCTAGACTCCACCTTTTCCAGGAGAGCTGTATGAGTGGAACCACCCCAGATGTGTGACGCATACTCCATACAGGGGCGAACAACACCCCTATACAGAGCAAGCAACTGGGTGGTGTGAAGAAATACTGAAGGCGCCTCAGAACACCCAACCTCTTAGAAGCTTGTTTAGAAAGAGAGGTAATGTGATCTTTCCAAGAAAGATCACGAGAAAAAGAAACACCTAGAATATTAAGGAGAGATGAAGGTTTGAGTTGCGTGTTTTCGAAGAAGATATCGCATTTGTGTGGAAGATTGTGTCGAGTAGAGAGATGGAGGAATTGAGTTTTTGAGGCATTGAAAACGACCATGTTTTCTCTGCCCAATTTGAAATGAGAGATAGATCAGAGGTTAGTTGCTCCAAGGCCACTCTCCTTGCCTCTATTAACTGTTGCTGGGAGGGGCGCCTTTCAAAATGAAAAGAGTAATGAAGGGTGGAGTCATCAGCATAGGAGTGGATAGGAGATGAGGTAATAGAGAGAAGGTCATTAATGAAAAGTAGAAAAAGTGTTGGGGATAGGACAGATCCTTGAGGAACACCACTATTAATAGATTTAATAGGATGAACGGTGGCCGTTTACAACAGCTGCTATAGAACGACCAGAAAGGAAATCAGAGAGAAGGCCACAGAGAGAAGGATAGATTCCGAAAGAGGGAAGTTTGGAAATCAAAGCTTTGTGCCAGACTCTATCGAAAGCTTTCGATATGTCTAGCGCCACAGCAAAAGATTCACCGAAATGCCGAAGAGCGGAGGACCAAGAGTCAGAGAGAAGGGAAAGAAGATCACCAGTAGAGCGTTTCTTACGAAAGCCATACTGGCGATCAGAGATAAGATTAGAAGAATTGAGATGTTTCCAAATCTTCCTGTTAAGGATAGATTCGAAAACTTTAGAAAGAACGGAGGTTAAAGAAATAGGACGATAGTTAGAGGGCTGAGAGGAGTCCCCCTTCTTCGGCACAGGCTGAATGAGCGCACGTTTCCAGCAAGAAGGAAAGGTTGAAGTAGAAAGACAGAGACGAAATAGTTTACCAAGGCAGGGTGCAAGCTCGGAAGCACAAGTTTTGAGAACCACAGGAGGAATACCATCAGGACCGTACGCCTTCTTAGTGTTAAGCTCAGAGAGAGCAGAAATGACGTCTTTAGAAGAAATTACAATTTTAGGCATAAATGAGTTGGAGGGGGTTGAAGGAGTAGGAACAGCTCCGGAATCGTCTAAGGTTGAATTTAAGGCAAAAGTTTGAGCAAAGAGTTCAGCTTTAGAGGAAGGCAAAACGGCAGTTGAACCGTCAGAAGATACTAGAGGAGGGAAAGAGGAAGAAGCAAAGTTAGAGTTGACATTTTTTGCAAAATGCCAGAAAGGGCGAGAGGAAGAGGAACCAGAAAGATTATTGCATTTGCGACGGAGAAAAGAGTTTTTGGTGTTCGAAGAATAGATTTTGCACGATTCCGGGATGAAATATAAGTTGCGTGAGTTTCTGGAGTTTGAAGACGACGGTAATCCCTGAAGGCAGCATCCATGCGGCGGATAGCACGAGAACAAGCAGAGTTAAACCAAGGTTTATTAGGTTTAGTGGAAGGGAAAGAATATGGAATGTACGCCTCCATGCAAGAGAGAATCACCTCAGTTATGCGCTCTGCACACTCCGAGGGACCCCTCCCACGGAAACAGTAATCATTCCATGGAAAATCAGAAAAGTACGACCGCAAGTCAGACCAGTTAGTGGCACCGAAATGCCAGAAACGTCTCCTCGCCGAAGGCGGGGGCCGTTCTTGCGGAAGACTTGAAGAGACAGAACAAGATACGAGATAAGAAGATGATCGGATGAACCCAGAGGAGGAAAGAGTTTAACAGTATAAGGAGAAGGATTAGAAGTTAGAAAAAGGTCTAGAATGTTGGGTTCATCACCAAGACGGTCAGGGATACGGGTAGGGAGATGCACCAACTGCTCAAGGTTGTTCTGGATAGAAAATTGGAAGGCGAGTTCACCAGCTGGATCATTGAGAACTAGATGAAAGCCATTGGCGGTGGTGAACATTGAAATCACCTAAAATGATGATTTCGGAGAAAGGAGAAGATGAAAGAATGTGTTCTATTTTGGAGTTAAGATAGTCGAAGAATTTTGGATAGTCTGTAGAGTTAGGAGATAAGTAGACAGAACAAATGAATTTAGTAGTAGAGTTGCAAGAAAGTTTAAGCCATAAAGTAGAGAATTCAGAAGACTCCAAATTAGAGACACGAGAACAGACAACATCATTGCGCACATAAGCGCAACATCCGCCGTTGGCTGAAAATTGAGGATAGAGACAGTAGGAGGAAACAGAGTAGGTTTGCTGTCAGAGCACTCAGACACCTGAGTTTCAGTTAAGAACAAGAGATGAGGTCTAGAAGAAGAGAGATGGTGTTCAACAAAGTGGAGATTAGAAAAAAGACAGCGAATGTTGCAGAAATTAATGAAAAACGAAGACCGTGCACCAGGGCAAGTCGGCTTAGAGGTCTTGGTGGCGCCAACCCCATCACCGGAGGCCACCAACTCCCAAGTGGTGAATGGGGAAGGAGTGGATGAGGGGCTATCTTTGGAATCCGCCCCTCTTGGATTCTCCGAGGCAGATTTTTGTTTTGCCATTTTGATTAATTTAATAGGTAATGTAAGTGTAAGCGTTTGTAAATTTGTAGAACACATGTGAAGAAGAAGGAAAGTTGGAGCATAGGCACTCCAGTGTGAGTCAAGGGTACACTAGAGACCCTCTGAGAAGATGAAACGCGAAAAGGAACGAACCAAAGGGCAACGGAGTGAAACGGAATGGTGTAGCCCCTCCTATCACCCCGTGTGTTAAGCTTCGGACTGCGCTAAGTCCTCCCCCTATATATATATATATATATATATATATATATATATATATATATATATATATATATATATATATATATATATATATATATATATATATATATATATATATATATATATATATATATATATATATATATATATTTGAATTGAATATGAAATTTAAATTATAATACCTGCTATTTGTCAGAAATGAAGTCTGTCGTGCCATCTGTTGAGTTTAAAATGTACTCTTGAAATTCACCGAACTGGAGGCAAACCACTATCCATTAGAGTTAGTGAGTCACCAGAGTCACTTTCCATCGCTTAAACCCGTTGCTCCATGATGGTTTTTACGCGTCAGTTGTAAAAAAAAAAAAAAAAAAATTCCTTTTAAACAAACGTTTTTCTTATTATTATTTATTACTTTTACTTGTTTAATATATATATATATATATATATATATATATATATATATATATATATATATATATATATATATATATATATATATATATATATATATATATATATATATATATATATATATATATATATATAGTCTTTATATCTTCTTCTATCTCTTCAAGTCTTCCGCAGGAAAGACCCCTTTCTATTGAAAGGAAGCGTTTGTGGCATTTCGGCGACACAAGCTGGTCGACTTGCGGTCATACTTCTTCGATTTCCCGTGGAATGATTATTGCTTCCGTGTGAGGGGTCCTTGGAGTGTGCAGAACGCATTACCGAGGTGATTCTCTCTGGCATGGAGACGTACATTCTATTTTATTTCCCTTCTACTAAACCAAACAAACCTTGGTTAAACTCTTCTTAATCTCGCGCTCTCCGACGCAGAGATGTTGCCTTCAGGGATTACCGTCGTCTTCAAACTCCAGAAACTCACGCTACTTATATTACATCCCGGAATCGTGCAAAATCTATTCTTCGTAACACTAAAAACTCTTTTCTTCGTAGAAAATGCAATAAACTTTCTGGTTCCTCTTCTTCGCGTTCTTTCTGCATTTTACAAAAAACGTCAACTCTAACTTTGCTTCTTCCTCTTTCCCTTCTATAGTATCTTTCGACAGCACATTGCTGTTTTACCTTCTCCTAAAGCTGAATTCTTCGCTTAAACTTTTGCCTCTAGTTCAACTTTAGATGAATCCGGAGTTATTCCCTCCTTCAATTCCCTCTAACTCGATTATGCCTAAAATTAGAATTCTTTTAAATGTCATTTTTGCTCTCTAGCTTAACACTAAGAAGGCGTATGGTCCCGATGGTATTCCTCATGTGGTTCTCAAAACTAGTGCTTCCGAGCTTGCACCCTGCCTCGGTAAACTATTTCGTCTTTGTCTCTCTACTTCGACCTTCCCTTCTTAATGGAAACGTCCAATCATTCAAGCCTGTGCCGAAGAAAAGGAATCCTTCTCAACCCTAAAACTACGTCCCATTTCTTTAACCTCCGTTCTCTCTAAAGTTTTTGAATCTATCCTTAAAAGCAAGATTTGGAAACATCTCAATTCTTCAAATCTTATCTCTGATCGCCAGTGTGTCTTTCGTAAGAAACGCTCTAAGGGTGATCTTCTTTCCCTTCTCTCTGACTCTTGGTCCTCCGCTCTTCGGCATTTGGGTGAATCTTTTGTTGTCGCGCTGGACATATCGAAAGCTTTCGATAGAGTCTGGCACAAAGCTTTGATTTCAAAACTTTTCTCTTTCGGAATCTATCCTTCTCTCTGATTTCCTTTCCGGTCGTTCTATAGTAGTTGTTGATGGCCACCGTTCATCTTATAAATCTATTAATAGTGGTGTTCCTTAAGGATCTGTTCTATCCTCAACACTTTTTCTGCATTTCATTAATGACCTTCTCTCTATTACTTCATCTCCTATCCACTCCTATGCCGATGACTCCACCCTTCATTACTCTTTTCAATTTGAAAGGTGCCCTCCCAACAACAGTTAATAGAAGCAAGGAGAGTGGCCTTGGAGCAACTAACCTCTGATCTATCTCGCATTTCAAATTGGGGCAGAGAAACCATGGTCGTTTTCAATGCCTCCATCTCTCTACTCGACACAATCTTCCACACAACTATGATATCTTCTTCGAAAACACACAACTCAAACCTTCAGCTCTCTTTAATATTCTTGGTGTTTCTTTTTCTCGTGATCTTTCTTGGAAAGATCACAAGCTTCTAAGAGGTTGGGTGTTCTGAGGCGCCTTCGTGGTTTTTTACGCCACCCCAGTTGCTTGTTCTGTATAGGGGTGTTGTTCGCCCCTGTATGGAATACGCCTCTCACATCTGGGGTGGTTCCACTCATACAGCTCTCCTGGAAAAGGTGAAGTCCAAGGCTTTTCGCCTTATCAATTCTCCTGCTCTCACTAATTCTCTCCAATCTCTTTCTGACCGTCCAATTGTTGCGTCACTCTCTATACTATCGCTTTTACAATGGACACTGCTCTTCTGAAATCTCTCGTCGCATACCTCCTCCATTGAGAAGGGCACGTGCGACTAGTCTTTCTACACAGTCTCATCCTTTCTCTATCCCACTCTCTGACCCCAGACTTAACGGCTATGCTCAATCTTACATGTACTCTACTGGTAAAGTCTGGTACACACTTAATCTATTTTTCCAACTTCCTATGCCTTATACACCTTCAAACGACGTGTATCTGGTCATGTCGGCCTTTAATTTGACCATGTTTCCGACTTTCCTCTAACTCTAGTGGAATTTTAGTAGGCCTCTGGCCTTTGCCCACCAGAGGCGAAATAAAATAAAAAAATCAAAAACATTATGACAATTCTATCATTTCATGACCTAGGTACGACTGCATATCACTCTGAGTATGTTTTTCATTTTGAAAAACTGCCTAATCAGTATTAAATATTAAGTATTGAAGTGATTTTGCAATACTAATGTTTGATATTTCCCGCATATGTTTGTTTATATGTAATTGGGCAATTAAAACGTTTCTAGCACCACAAATATTCTATTTTTCATCTATTAACTCTACACAATCTTTGGAAAACAACTAATGTTTCTGGTATTTCCATATCTCGCCACTCTTCTGGCAAAGATTGCAATTTGATGTGGTTTTAATGGCTCAATAAGCAAAATATTGCGTAGTACATTAACATCTTCCAAATTTCCTCTTTTTTTTTTTTAACATTTTCGATGTTTCCTTTGAGTTTCTCGGAACCATCAATATTTTCCTATCAAAACAGATTTTAATAAATTAGGATTCTATTTGCACTCCAAAATAACCTCAAACTCAAAATTCTAAGCATGGTACGTGTGAATGGTACGTGTGAAAGCAAATCTATTTGAAAATAAATTTTTAAAAAAGTATGGATAAGAATGCAAATGTCTTAAAATAGTTTATTTAAAGAATTTTAATGAATATTTATTATAACAACAATAAATAAATAAATAAATAAATAAAAAAAAAAAATAAATAAATATAATATATATATATATATATATATATATATATATATATATATATATATATATATATATATATATATATATATATATATATATATATATATATATATATATATATATATATATATATATTACCTGGACTTTGAATTACAGGGCCTCTCCCTTGTATGAACTATAGAATGTTTCTTTAAAAGTTCTTTAGTTTTACTGGAGTAGGAGCAAAATGAACAATGAAAAGGCCTTGCAGTGGAATGTGTTATCAAGTGTCGTTTTAACTTTTCTTTTAATTTGGCTTTATAACTGCAGTGTGGACAATGGAAAGGCCTATCTTTTGAATGAGTAACCAAATGCCTCCTTAAAGTCTCAGGAAGTTTTGTACTATAGTCACAATGTTCACATTTGAAAGGTTTAGCATCTGAATGAACAACTAAATGCTGTTTCAAATGTACTTTAATTTTAAAGCGTTGTCCACAATGTTCACATTGAAAGGGTTTATAATCTGTATGTTTATTTGCTAAATGATATTTCAAATCTAACTTGGTGCTGAAAAATTCTTTACAGACTGGACATTCAACTTTGAAAACTGACTTTGTTTCTAAGCTACAAATTACGTTAGAGTTGATGCCACTTTCTGACGAAATAGAATTAATAGAATTACTAGCGTTTTCTAACTTTGAATCTATACACAAAGATAAATTAGAAGGAATATTTTGCATTTTATAAGCATTCTTATCAACCTCTATTGGCAGTACAGTACCAAGAATTTTCCTATTAGGAAAATCAGTGGACATATCAAGAGCTTTCGAATTAGTCTCATCATTACTATTTTCATTTTTTATATTTATCAGAGAGGTATTTCTTACTTCATGTAAAGATACAAAATGAAACTGCAAATGTTTTAAAAATAAAGATTTTATTTTAGTAATATACGTGCACTTCGGGCAATTATAAAATAATGAAGAACTGTGAGACTGTTTGTGCAGTTCGAAATAATGTTTCTGTTTGAACCTTAGGGAACAAAAGGTACACTGGTAAGGTAAAGATGAATCATTATGATTCACAATATGTTTATCCAAGGTTAATCTTCTGACAGAGCTGAAATCACACGAAGGACAAGAGAAAATTTCTTTATATTTATGGATATGCTGAATATGAACTTGCAAATCTATCTTTGTTTTTGTCTTGAATGAGCAATATGGACATGAAATTTCTTTATTCATAACGTGAGCCAAAATATGCTGCTTTAACTTTTCTTCAGAATTAAATCTATAAGAACACTTTTCGCAGATGTGCGAGTTTGAAAGAGAATGAAGATCCATGTGACTTTTAAAAGAAGACTTTAGCTTACACGAGAAATCACAGAATTTACAACTGTAAGGTCTTATTTCCGAATGAGTAACATTAATATGTATTTGTAAATTATCTTTCCTGTTTGAACTATACTCACAAAGGTGGCATTCGAATGGTTTATCACCCGTATGGATTTGCATATGTCGTTTCAGACTGCTACTCCTTTTAAAATCAAACATACAAATCGAACAGTGATAGGGCTTTTCGTCCGTATGATAATTAATAAAATGATCCTTTAAAAGAAATTTTGTGGCACAAGTATACTCACAAACTGAACAGTGAAATGATTTAATAGTATTATGACCAAGCACGTGAGTTTTCAAATAACTTGAACACTTAGTCTTAAAACTGCAATAGTTGCAGTGAAAAGGCTTTTCTGTGATATGCTTAAGCTCATGCATTAATAACTTCGTTTTTCTTTTACAACTAAAATTACACTTTTTGCACTCAAAATGTTTACAATTTGTGTGAAACTTTTTAAAGTGATTCTGTAAAAACTGCCTTTTTTTACATTTAAAGCAGCATAATGAACATTTATATAGAAAAGTTTGAACATGAGTATGTAAATGATTGTGCAACAATGACTTACTCTTAAAAGAAGAATGACAATTGGCACAAAAGAAAGGAGATTGGGGGTGTTTTTCACAAAAGTGGAAACATAAATCCTTAATATTTCCAAACTTTATATTACAAACAAAACAGGAATATACATTTTGTTTATCATTTTCTTTGTTGATGGTATTTGTGCACTCGTATCCAATTTCATATTTTCTTGAAAATCTTTCTATAGTATGTACCTTATAATGCTCAGTAATATGTGACAAATCTTTTCCTTGAAAACCACAATGAAAACACTGGAACAAAAGTCTGTAGTTGCTATTTTCAGCATCGCTCACCCAGTTTGAAGTTACATCCTATATATATATATATATATATATATATATATATATATATATATATATATATATATATATATATATATATATATATATATATATATATATATATATATATATATATATATATATATATATATATATATATATATATATATATATATATATATATATGTGATGGGATGATACCCAAAAAAATTCCTTTTACGATTCTGCCGATGCCGATTCTCTCACTACTGTGAAAGAATAAGAATACTTTTTTAACAAACCTGTAATATAATTCAATTTTTATATTAGACACAATTCCATAAAATGAAGTTTACTGAAATACAGTACATACCTTAGTTCAAACACTTCCTTTCTATTTAGTTATATTTTATAAAACTATAATTATCATTTATTTTTATATTATAAAGTACTATTGCAAATGAAATAGGATAAAAAAAGTATTAAAACTGCAAAGTCTAAAACTTTATTTTATTGAAAGAATATAAAAGTAACATATTTCCTTTTTTAAATAACTGAAAATTTAATATTTATGAATAATCATTAACCACAATACATCTTACAACTGAAAACTAAATTTTGAAAATATTATATATTCTCCATGCACTCATAATGAAAATTAAGTACACTCAAATATATATATATATATATATATATATATAATATATATATATATATATATATATATATATATATATATATATATATATATATATATATATATATATATATATATATATATATATATATATATATATATATATGGTCCATTATGAAAGTAATGCGCATGATTTTATTGTGACGCGACTATCCATCGCAGCGGGGTAAAATGAGTCAGGAAATGTGATGAGGGGTCTGCCCTTCCAATGCAGCCGGTCGTCAGTTTGCTCCGAGCAGTGCGAGTGGAAAGACGTGCCACCGCGTGAAGTGGGTTTTCGACTTTGTAACACGCCGCGATGGTGCGTTCGCTTGAACAGCGATACGTAATCAAGTTTTGTGTGCGGCTTGGAAAGAATGAAACCGAAACATTCCAGATGCTTCAAGAGGCCTTCAAGAACGACTGCATGTCAAGGTCACAGTCCGGCAGATGGCACAAGGCGTTCAAAGAGGGCCGGGAGAAGATCGCCGACGAACACCGTTGTGGACGCCCAACAACGGCCAGAACCGACGAAAACGTGAATCGTGTTCGCGAAGTTTTGCGTTCCGACCGTCGATTGCGCATCCAGCAAATCGCTGACACCCTAAACATGTCCACATTTGCGGTACATGGGATAGTGACCGAGGATCTGCAAATGCGCAAGGTCTGCGCGAAGCTTGTCCGAAAATGTTGAGGGAAGAGCAGAAAGAACTTCGAGTTTTGCGCTGTCAAGAATTGATGGATTTGATTCAAAATGAGCCGGACTTTCTTAACTCTGTCGTAACCGGAGACGAATCCTGGATGTTCGAGTACGACCCAGAATCGAAAAGGCAGAGCAGCGAGTGGCACACAAAATCATCCCCCCGCCCCAAGAAAGCGCGAATGAGCAAGTCTCGCATCAAAAAGATGCTCATTGTCTTTTTTGACGTTCCGAGGAATCGTCCATTTTGAGTTTTTTACCTGCAGGTACTCAAGAGATTGAAACGCCGGGTCGCGCGCGTGAGGGCTGACATCAAAGACACGGTCAAGCTCCACCATGACAATGCCCCCAGCCACACGGCATTCATCGTTACCAATTTCCTGGCCCGGAGCAACACACCGGTGGTCACTCAGCCCCCTTACAGTCCCGACTTGGCTCCGTGCGACTTTTTTTTGTTTCCCCGACTGAAGAGAGAGCTGAAAGGAAAGCATTGGGAGTCCGTGGAAAACATCCAAAAACATGTCACAACGTTCCTAAGAGGCATTCCCGTCGAGGAGTTTCAGGGTGCCTTCCAGGCATGGCAGACACGTCTCCGCAAGTGTATTGATGCTGGGGGAGAGTATTTCGAAGAATTTTAAGCATTTGTACCGGTAGGATCAAGAAATATATTATTCCCAGCAAATGCGCATTACTTTCATAATGGACCCTATATATATATATATATATATATATATATATATATATATATATATATATATATATATATATATATATATATATATATATATATATATATATATATATATATATATATATTATATATATATATATATATATATATATATATACTATATACCTCCTATGGGCAAAGGCCAGAGGCCTACTAATTTACACCAGGGTTAGGCCAATACCGGAACCCGATCGTTACAAGCTGACATGTCTCGAGACATGGCTCTTGAAAGTGTTCAAGTCAAAGGAAGTTGAGAAACAGATAAAGGGAGTGTGTTCCAGAATTTACTCTTAGAGTAAATATAAAATTGAGCATATAACGATTAAGTCTGGGGTCAGAGAGTTGGATAGAGAAAGGATGAGACTGTGTACAAAGGCCCGTCGCACGAGCCCTTCTCAATGGAGGAGGTATGCGACGGGATAATTTAGAAGAGCAGTGTCCATTGTAATAGCTATAGTATAGAAAGAGTCACGCAATTTCAATGCCTAATTTGAGTGATCGTGGGGTTGGGCGCAGACGGGGGCTTTCCATTTCCTTTGCTAACGTTCGTGGCCTTCGATCTAATTTCGCGTCTGTTGAACACTACCTCACCACCTCTCTTCCTAACCTTTTGCTTCTGTCTGAGACCCAGTTGGACAGGGATTCTTTCTCTAGCAATCTTAATGTCTCTAACTACAACTTTTTTCACAATTTCCGTCTAAATGGTGGAGTCTGTGCCTATATTAACATTAACACTCCTGTGACACGTCTCGTAAATCTAGAATCTCCTAATTTCGACGTCTTATGGCTTAAAATCTGTCTTCCTACTACTACAATTATCTTGTGTTTCTGCTACTGCTCCCCTAATGGAACAGATTTTCCAGTTTTTTTTCAATACCTTACTACTACTCACGAGACTGTCACTTCTTCTCATCCAAATGCTGAAGTCCTCTATTTAGGGGATTTCAACGTACACCACACTGAGTGGTTGGGCTCCTCTCATACTGATACAGGTGGGAGGGAGGCAAAATCATTCAGCATTCTTAACGATCTGGAGCAATTGATTAGGGAACCCACACACATTCCAGATCGTCCTAACCAATTCTTGAATACACTTGATTTATGCTTCACCACTACTCCTTCTAGATATAAATACACCATTTTCCCTCCTATTGGTAACTCTGACCATAATCTTATAGCTCTTAATTATAATGCTTTCTCTCCAACAGCTCCACCATGCCCTAAACGTACTTTCTGGAACTTTAATCGGGCTAATTGGGGGGCAATGCGCCGCTTCTTTGCTAACTATCATTGGAGTGAATCTTGCTTTGTCTCGGGGGACGCTTCTGTCTCTGCTGAAAAGGTAGGGGCCGTAATCCTTGACGGGATGGGCAGATTCATTCCATCTTCAACTAAATCCTTTTCTCCTCAAAATCCATGGTTCGATGACGGCTGTTCTCTTTTGCCCTTCGTGAGAGAGACAGTGCTTATCGTGAATGGAAAAACTCTCCTTCTCCTATCACTCTTGCTAATTTTCATTCAGCTCGGAATCGTTGCAGGGATGTTCTTCGACGGACTAAGCGTACTTTCATAAAAAGGAAGTGCGCTGACCTCCATGGCTCTCCTACTGATAAAAATTTCTGGCCTCTTGTCAAAAATATCTCTAACAACTTCTGTAAATCTGCCTTTCCTCCTCTTATTCGCTCTGATGGTTCTGTTGCTAATACTCCTTCTGAAAAGGCTAATCTCTTCGGCCTCCTTTTTTCATCTAATTCCACCCTGCTCGATTCAGGCATCCCTCCTCCTACTCCTTCACCTCTCAGGTGTCCCATGTCTCTGCCTGTAATTACTCATGATCAGGTGCATGGGATCCTGAAATCTATGAACGTCAGGAAGGCCAGTGGCCCGGATGGCATTCCCCCTCGTGTTCTGAGGGAGTGTGCTTCCGAGTTAGCGCCTGTCCTCGTTCAGCTCTAGCTCTACTCTCTATGCCTTAATACTAATACTTTTCCTCAATGCTGGAAGCGTGCATTTGTTCAACCCGATCCCGAAAAAAGGTAGTCGCTCTGACCCTTCTAACTATCGACCTATAGCTCTCACTTGTGTTCTATCTAAAATTTTTGAAACTCTCCTCAACTCTCATTTCCTGGATCATTTGGAGTCTCATTCTCTTCTTTCTGATCACCAGTATGGCTTTCGACGCTCGAGGTCAACTGGTGACATACTTTCCTATCTTACTGATCTATGGTCTTCTGCCCTTAGGGACTTCGGGGAGTCTTGTGTGGTGGCGCTTGACATATCCAAGGCTTTTGACCGGGTGTGGCATGCGTCACTGCTCTCCAAGCTCCCTCCTTTGGGTTTCCTCCTTCTCTTTGCTTACTATTGTCTAGTTTTCTCTCAGATCGTTCCATTTCGGCAGTTGTAGATGGAGCGACCTCTTCCTCCTTTTCTGTCAACTGTGGTGTTCCTCAGGGTTCTGTTTTATCTCCAACCTTATTCTTACTTTTCATTAACGATCTTCTCAACTGCACTTCTAACTCTGTTCACTCTTATGCTGATGATTCAACTCTACATTCTTCTACTCATTTCAAATCTGCTCCCTCTTTTGCTTCTAGAGTTGCTTCTCTCGTCTTCAACTTTCCGATTCTATTCTTGCCGATCTGGATGGGATTTCCCGGTGGGTTCATAGCAACCTTGTGAAATTCAACTCTTTAAAAACTCAACTTCTTCACATCTCCCTCTCAAAAACACCTCCTAACTTTCCTATCCTCTTCGATGGCTCTCCCGTCTCACCTGTAAATAACATTAACATTCTTGGTCTAAACATAAACAACAAACTGTCTTGGAAACCACATATCACAATGGTTGCTAAAGCGGCCTCTAAGAAGCTGGGAGTTCTGTTCAGATTGCGAGAATTTTTTTCTTCTGAACAGTTACTCCAAATATATAAGGGTCTTATCCGCCCTTGTATGGAGTACTGTTCTCACATTTGGGGGGGCTCCGGCTCCTCCTCTCTTCTGGATAGGGTTGAGTCAAAAGCTAAAAGATTAATTAACTGTCCCCTACTTTCAAACTCTCTTGACCTTCTGTCTCTGCGACGTGACGTTGGCGCGCTATCTCTTTTCTACAGGTACTACAATGGCAGGTGCTCGAGGAAATTGGCCTCTCGCATTCCTCCACCATTGCGTCGTCCTCGTTGCACAAGGGGTGCCCTGCTTTCTCACCAATTTTGTGTGGACGTAGGAAATCCCAGGCTAGCCCGTTGTGGTACCTCCTTCTTTCCAGCCACCTCTATTCTGTGGAACTCTCTACCTTCATCTATTTTCCTCCTGTATTTAATCTTCCACTCTTCAAGGCTTCCGTCTGCGCCCACCTGAGGGCTGTGCGTTAGGTGTGTATGTTTAAATGAATCTTCTCCATGTGTGAGTGCCCCCTCCTTGAAAAGGGCTCTGCCCGTGAGCGCTGGCGTTCTGTAAAAAAAAAAAATAAAAAAACAATTCAACGGGGAGAAAGAGATTGAAGAAAATTAGTGAGAGCGAGAGAGTTTTTAAGACGAAAATCCTTAACTCCACCTTGTCAAGTAGAGTTGTATGAGTGGAACCATCCAAGATGTGTGAGGCGTACTGCATACAGGGCGAACAACACCCCTATAAAGAGAAAGCAATTGGAGTTGCGTAAAAAAATTCTGAAGGAGCATCAGAACACCTAACCTCTTAGAAGCTTGTTTAAAAAGAAAAGTGATATGATCCTTCCAAGAAAGATCACGAGAGAAAGAAACACCAAGAATATTAAGGAGAGATGAAGGCTTGAGTTGTATGCTGTCAAAGATGTTTTTGTTATGAGGAAGGTTGTGTCGAGAAGAGAGATGGAGACACTGAGGTTGAGGCATTGAAAACAATCATGTTTCCTCCTCCCCAATTTGAAATATGAGAAAGATGAGAGATCAGTTACTCCAAGGACACCATTCTAGCGTCTATTAACTGTTGCTGGAAAAGGCGTCCTTCAAACTGAAAGGAATAATGAAGAGTGGAGTCATCAGCATAGGAGTGGATAGGTAATGAAGTAATTGAGAGGTCATTAATGAAAAGTAGAAAAAATCTTGGTAATAGGACAGAAACATGAGAAACACCACTATTAATAGATTTAAAAGATGAACGGTGGCCATCTACAACAGCAGCTATAGAACGACCGGAAAGAAAATCAGAGAGAGAAGGAGATTCAGAAAGAGGGAAGCTTATAAATCAAAGTTTAGTGCCAGACCCTATCGAAGTCTTTCGATATGTTGATCGCGAAAGCAAAGGATTCACCGAAATGAAGAACAGAGGAAGACCAAAAGTCAGAGTTTCTTACGAAGACCATACTGTGACCAGATATAAGATTTGAAGAATAGCGATGCTTTAAAATCTTCTGTTAATGATAGATTCGAAAATTTTAAATGAGCGCATGATTTCAGCAAGAAGGGAAGACTGAAGTAGAAAGACAGACCATATAGATTGCCAAAGCAGGGTGCAGGCTCAGAAACACAAGGTTTGAGAACTACAGGAGAAATACTATAAAGACTGTATGTCTTCTTAATGTTAAGATCATAGAAAGCTGAAATTACGTATTTAGAAGAAATTATAATTTTAATCATAAATAAATTAAGAGCGAGTTGAAGGAGGGGGAATAGCTCAGAGACACCAGCTATTTTCAATGGAGGAGGTATGCGACGGGAGAATTCAGAAGAGCAGTGAAAATTGAGAGATAGAGAGAAACGCAACATTTAGACGGGCAGAAAGAGACAAGAGAGAGTTAATAACAATGGGAGAGTTGAGAAGAAGAGCCCTACACTCCACCTTCTCAAGGAAAACTGTGAGTGGAACCACACCAGATGTGTGAGGCGTACTCCATACAGGGGCGAACAACACCTCTATAAAGAGCAAGCAATTGGGGTGGCGTGAAGTAATTCGGAAGGCTCCTCAGAACACCGAACCTCTTAGAAGCTTGTTTAGAAAGATAAATAATGTGATTTTTCCAAGAAAGAGAAAAATTAACACCGAGAATATTAAGAACAGATTTAGGTTTGAATTGTGTTTCTGAAGAAGATGTCATAGTTCAGTGGAAGATTGTGTCGAGTGAAAGAGATGGAGGTAATGAATTTTTGAGGCATTAAACACAACATGTTTTTTCTGCCCCAATTTGAAATAAGTGAAAGATCAAATGTTAATTGCTCCAAGGCCACCCTCCTTGCGTCTATTAACTGCTTTTGGGATAGATGTCTTTCAAACTGAAAGGAGTAATGAAGGGTGGAGTCATCAGCATAGGAGTGGATAGGAGATGAGGTAATAGAGAGAAGGTTATTAATGAAAAGTAGAAAAATTGTTGGAGATAGGACAGAACCCTAAGGAACACCACTATTAATATATTTAAAGGAAGAACGGTGGCCATCTACAACTGGTATAGAACGACCAGAAAGGAAATCAGAAAGTAGATCACAGAGAGAAAGATTGATATCGAAAGATGGAAGTTTAGAAATCAAAGCTTTGTGCCAGACTCTATCGAAAGCTTTCGAAATGTTCAGGGCGACAGAAAACGATTCACCGAAATGCCGAAAAGCGGAGGACCAAGAGTCAGAGAGAAGGGAAAGAAGATCGCCAGAACGTTTCTTACGAAAGTCACACCGGCGATCAGAGATAAGATTGAAAGAATTGAGATGTTTCCAAATCTTCCTGTTATGGATAGATTCAAAAACTTTAGAGAGAACGGAGGTCAAAGAAATGGGACGGTAGTTGGAGGGTTGGGAAGGATTCCCCTTCTTCGGCACAGGCTGAATGAGCCCACGTTTCCAACAAGAAGAGAAGACTGAAGTAGAAACACAGAGACGAAATAGTTTACCAAGGCAGGGTACAAATTCGGAAGCACAAGTTTTGAGGACCATAAAAGGAATACCATCAGAACTGTACGCATTCTTAGTATTAAGCTCAGAGAGAGCAGAAATGACGTCTTTAGAAGAAATTTTTATAAAAGGCATAAGTGAGTTGAAGGGGAGTTGAAGTAGTAGGAACAGCTCCCAAAATGTTTTTGGTTGAATTAGAAACAAAAGTTTGAAATATATATATATATATATATATATATATATATATATATATATATATATATATATATATATATATATATATATATATATATATATATATATATATATATATATATATATATATATAAAGCCCACCTCTTGGTCTTCTAAATCACTGGTCATAATTTGATTTCCGCTGTCATCCTCTTGACTGATGATAATATTTTTACATACTGTTTGACTTGAAGTTGAAGTTTCTATTACGACTGAAGTAGAACATTTTTCTTGCAGGTCGATTATTTCAATAATATTCCAGGATTCATCAGGTAAGCATTTGATTTGAATAAAGTCAGAATGATTTTCTTGCTGTACAACAAATAATGATGCAAATAATTTTTAATTACAGGAAAACCACATAGTAAGTAGTATAATTAATAATAATAGAAGTAGCATTCTAGTTCACTGGAAAAGGTATGGAATTTAGCTCACTCTTAAAAACTTTTAGTTCAATCCCGATATTAAGCTCCCTGGAATGGCAAGAAAAACTGCTGTTGCTGGATAGGGTTTAGTCTAAGGCTAAAAGATTAATAAACTGTCTCTACTTTCAAACTCTCTTGACCCTCTCTATCTATGCGACGTGACGTTGGCGCACTCTCTCTTTTCTATAGGTACTACAATGGCAGGTGCTCGATGGAATTGGCCTCTAGCATTCCACCACCATTGAGCCACCCTCGTTGCGCAAGGGGTACCCCGCTTTCGCACGAATTATGTGGATGCTGGAAACCCCAGACTTGCCTGTTGTGGTACCTCCTCCTTTCCAACCACCTCTGTTCTGTGGAACTCCCTACCATCATCTATTTTATCACCTGCATTTAATCTTCCTCTCTTCAAGGCTTCTGTCTGTGCTCACCTGAGAGGTGTGTGTTAGGTTCAGGATTGGGTGGGTTCTCTTCTTCCTTTCTCTTTTATAAGCCCCCTCCTTGAAAAGGGATCAGCCCATGAGTGCTGGTGATTTGTAAAAAAGTTTAAAAAATAATATATATATATATATATATATATATATATATATATATATATATATATATATATATATATATATATATATATATATATATATATATATATATATATATATATATATATATATATATATATATATATATATATATTAGGGATTGAGTAATTCCAAAATTTTAACTAATACCAATAATTTTAAACCACTCAAAACCGATACCTCTAAATTTACCGAGTACCAATTTTTTTTACTGAACTCATGAAGGCTGCAACAAGACTGAAAATATTCAATGATCATAAAATTTAGGTTTTCTGCTATCTGAAATACCTAGTTACTTTGTAATCACATTGCTAAACAAAATTATTGGTAGGTGATATAAGGCTAGTGCCACCAAGACTGCATCTATTGACTTGCCCTAGTGCATGATCTGATCAGCTTGGACACCAAAATGTTACCAAAGTTTCCTCATGATAGGCGGTTGTCTTTCTTGCGGATGACATGAAAAGATAGAAGAGGATACTGAGATAAAAAAAAGTGATTAGGACCCAGAGGAGGATAGAGTTTGACAGTATAAGGAGAAGGATTAGAAATTTTAAAAAATCTCAAGAATGATGGGTTTACCTCCAAGTAGATCAAGGATCTACCAAAAGACCTAGTTGTCATTATCATGATAACTAGAAGAAAGTCAATGGCAGAGATGAACATTGAAATCACCTGCTATGATAATTTCTGAGAAAGTAGAAGAAGAATGTTCTCTGTTTTGAAGTTTAGTTAGTCAAAGAATTCAGGATAGTCAGTAAAGTATGAGATAAATAGAACAAATGAATTTAGATGAACAATGACAAGAGAGCTTTAGACACAAGGTGGAATTTTCATAAGACTCCAGATTAGAGACACGAGAGTAAATAAAATCGTAGTGCACATATGCATAACAACCTCCTTTGACTGAAAATTGAAGATAGAGACAGTAGTAGGAAACAGAAAATGGTTTGCTTTCAGAATACTAAAACAACTGAGTTTCTGTCAAGAATAAGAGGTTAGATCTAAAAGAAGAGAGGTGGTGCTCAACATAATGAAACTTGTATTGAAGACTGTGAATGTTGCAGAAATTAATTAAAGACCATGCTCTATGTCAAGACTTATGTAAAGTCTTGGTGGCACCAACCCTTTATTACTTTTCAATAGTTTTGTTTAGCAATGTGACTACAAAATAACTAGGTGTATTACAGATAGCAGAAAACCTTAATTTTAAGATCATTGAATATTTTCAATCTTGTTTCAACTTCCATGAGTTCAGTAAAAAAATTGATATCAGTATCTATGAATTCAGAGGCATCAGTATCGAGTGAAAAAAAAAAATTTAAAATATATATATATATATATATATATATATATATATATATATATATAATATATATATATATATATATATATATATATATATATATATATATATATATATATATATATATATATATATGAAAAAGAGAGTTGTGCATGCATGCGTGTGTGTGTGTGCAAGTGTAAAAGCGTAAAAGAGAGAGAGTGTGGGTAAGTGTGTGTGTGTATTTTTTAAAAATCTCTTTAATATCAAATATAAAATATAAAAAACCAAATGAACATGGCTTTTTGCTTTTTTTAACCTCTTTGGCAACCCTGCTTTACACAGTATGCAGAAAGTCTAATTGTTTTAGGTTTTGAAATGTGACATGAAAGGCTTGAGCATCCTCAGATTTGTGCTCACTTCCCTATGTACTATAAAATTGTTAAAATCCATATAAAATAAAAATGTTAAATAATATAAATCATTAAAATATATTTTAAATTATTTAAAAAAAATTTAATTTAAAAAAGGTAGATATCATTTCCAGAAATATATATATTAGTAAGAAGGGAATATGAATAAATATATTTGTGATATGAAAGCATAAATAAAACATTCTGAGTTTTTACACAATATTTGAAAAATTATTATAGTTTAATCGTTATATATATATATATATATATATATATATATATATATATATATATATATATATATATATATATATATATATATATATATATATATATATATATATATATATATATATATATATAGTCTGTGTTGAGTCATAACTTTAATGAAATAATAGAAAATAATTGCAGAATTGACTCAAGCTCTAATATCTAACAAAATTTGTTTGAAACAGTGTTTCAAACAAATTGTAAGTAATTTATATATCTAAATAAGGTTTCCTATTACGTTAAGCTGGAATTAAACCAGTGCAAGAAAAAGCTTTTTACTTTTTAATAAGTTTAACATTTATCAATTCCAATAATAACCTTTAATTCAGTTAGTCAGCAAAACATATAATTCAGTTTTCCCTGCCTATAATATCTACTAATGATAGGTAGAGAACCTCTCTTTAAGGAAAGCTTTAATGGTAATTACTACAACTAGGCCTACCACTTATTAAGAGAAACTTACTTCCAAATTTCCAACCGGTTCATTAGAATAATTGACATGAATATTGCTCATCTCAATAAAAAAGTAAAAATTTATTTATTAGGAAAATGAAGGTAGCTATATGAAGCAGAAAAACTGGAAAACTAATAAAATATTGGTTTAGTAAATCATCCACATCATCATATAAGACAAATAACTTAAACATTATTAAGTATGATCTTAATCTCAACAATACTGAAATAACTTTCTAACATTTTTTAATTCCATTATGAAAGTAACATTTGAGAAAGCACTTAGTAAAGTACCCATTAATTACAAAAGCTTACAACCTAATCATTCGTTTGTTGAAAATGAAAAATAATTAAATATTGTATAGATCCAGTAAACTAGTATATATACGTATATTACAGTAATACATATTCTTCCACATTATCCAATTCTCAGACTCAAAATATTTTCTCTGTATTTACCAACAATCTTAAACTAACATGAAGCTTCTTAATTTTCGAAATCTATTTCATATTCTCAGATATTTGTACACTTGATTCAACTTAATACAATAATGAGAACACACTCAAAACACTTCTTTTGTGATAAATTTTCTTTTTCCAGGATCCCAATCAACATAACATTGCTATTCTTCAATAATCAATCACATGGTTTGCTTTTTCAACTATTTCTCTTCTGGCCTCAACATCCATTTCTAAAAAAAATTTTCTCAAAGTTTAATACAATAAATATTAATCATCTTTTTTTAAAAAAAATAAGAGCATAAGATCTTATATATAAAATCATATATTTCATGATATTCATAATTGAAAATTCTTCTAAAATGAATAATGCTACTAATAACTGACACAAACTTAAAAATCAGTCTAAATAATTGCACTGCCATAAAAGTAGTGAAATGCAAAAGCAACTAAGGAAAATTTAAAATTGGATAAATAAAAATGATTATTAAAAAACAGTAATTAATAACAATAATTAATAATCATTCTAGTGAATGATTATAGTATATGCTTTTAAATTTGTTGCTCTTTAAGATATTACTTTTTAAAATATATAGTACGATTTGTCGAAATGAATGAATGATTAAATAATGAATTAGTTACAAGTACAAAATATATATATAAAAAAAAATGTCAGTGTTCTGTAGCTAAAGGGCTAAGGAGAAAATGATTCAGGACTTCAAAATGTTGTCATCAATTGATGATATAACCTACATATGGGTAAGTTCTTTTCCTTAAAACTAGTGATGGGATGATTAAGAATTTTTTGACAATGACAATGACAATTGTAGTAAATTTGATGATGATGAAATTAAAAAGTATATTTAAAAATTTTTTATATTTAAAAAATTTAACAATTTTATATTAAGGGAGAATTAGATTGTTTTTCTTTATTTAAATGTGTAAATACATGTTATTTTAATAGCATAATACAGGGTATCCCATTCATTCTCTGCCCTAGAAATGAGTTTATAGATATTAAAATAGTGGTCAAAAGTTAATAAGTATTGGAAGTGATTGCCATTAGCATTAAGACATTCCTGCACATGCTCTTCCATGTATGGAAGGTTGCCACCAATATATTGAGAGTCAAAGCATCAATTAACTGCTGAATGTAGTCTTCCAGTTGCATGAGCATATGGCTTCTTGCAATAAACTTTCCCTTTCAGCATGCTCCATAGGAAGAAACCAGGAAGGGTAAGGTCAGTCTAAGTGGAAATGAACCAATCTTCAAAGAACAACTCAACTTCATACATGCTGACATTAGATATATGATAAGTGATGCAATTCTTCTGAAAATAGCCATTATGAAGTTTCTCATCATCCAAATGATTTACAAACTCACTGAAGATTTTAATATACAAATTTGATTAACTTATAACCAGTACTTTAATATCTAGGCTTAAGCACATATATGGGACCGTTAGCGAGAGGGACACCCTGTAGTACCTTCAGAATATTGATTTTAAACAATTTTGATAAATGAGAACATGGACAGAAATGCAAAATTCTAGTACTTTAAATATAGAGCTTTTAAATTGTGATGCAGAAATAATCTTTGCTTCAGTTTCTGGGGTAATTTGATTTCATCTTGAAGTGTATAATTGGGCCCCATAACTTTCACTCTCACTAGAAAAAGGTGGAGCAGAGAGATATTTATAAGCCAATTAATATATATAAACTAATCAGCAAAATAATAAGTAGAAAATCGACATTGATAATTGAGAAAAAATATGCTAATTTTGTTGATAATGATGATTAATCTGATAATTGAGAAAAAATGTAACAATTTTGTTGATAATGATGATTAATCGTCCCATCACTAAATAAAACACAATGGTTATTAAAATAATTGAGATAGCTTACCATCTGGATATAAGAAAGTATTTTTTCAGTAACAGTGGTTAAATTTTAATGATTTACCATAAAATATGGTAATGCTTTAGTGAAGGGGGCCCAAATTTTTTTTTTTCCTCAGCTTAACTACAAAAACGAAATGATCTGATTTTTATTTTTTATGGTTAATCAATGAATGACAAATGATTTTGTAAGAAAAAAATTTTAAACTAATGAAAATTATTTTTTTTCAAAGTGAAGTCAAAAGATCTTTCAATATGGTAGAAATGCACACAATGATGTAATCCTTTAAAGGTTGTCAGTGCTTTCATGTTAATGGCTTGCCATTACATATTTTTTACTTTTTAAAAAAAAAAAAATTTTTTTTTTTTTAAATTTATTTTAAATAAATAAATTTTTTATATATAATATATATATATATATATATATATATATATATATATATATATATATATATATATATATATATATATATATATATATATATATATTTCTGAGTTTCGATATTTTTTATATCGATATTTTGAAATTTCGATTTTAATTGGTATCTCATTGCAACATTCTTGTATAGGTTAGGTCTGTATTTTACGGCAACTTCGGTAGTTCAGGTTATGATAAGTCAAACTAGGTATGCTAGAAAACTAAATAATAATAATTATAAAAATAATTAGAATAATATTTGAATAGGCATATCGATGTTTTGATATATTGATATTTTTGAATATCAATATTTTCAAAATGATCGAAACTCAGAAACATTCTAAATACCTTTACCATATATATAATAATATATATAATATATATATATATATATATATATATATATATATATATATAATATATTTTTTTTTTTTTTTTTTTTTTTTTTAATTATTATTTTACAAATTTTAACAATTATTTCCTTTTTTAGCTTCAACATATTTTAAAATAGTTATAATAGCAACCTCATCAAAATATTCAAAGGAGAGTTTTATAATTTTGGCAGATGATATTCTGACATCATAATTATTCTTATTAATTTAAATTTTTTTTTTTTTCTAATTTAAGTGTTTTTTTAAATTTTTTTCTTACAAAATAATTTGTTGCTTGTTGATTAACCAAAAAAAAAGAAAAAAAATATTTCCTTTTCATAATTAAGATGAGAAGAAAAAAAAATTTGGGCCCCCTTCACTAAGAATTTACTTGAAATATTATTGATAGCAACTCTCTTTCAACCTTTAACCCTTTAGCTGTAGACACTTTTACCAGTAAAGACCGGGGTTAAAAAAAAAATACTAGAAATATCACTGATAATGTCAGTGCTTTATCTGTGACAGTACTTTCAGATCACTGACAATATCAGTGCTCCACAGCAAATGGGGATAAGAAAAAGTTGAAACAATATATGGATGGTTCTGGTATGAGTGACTGCTTTTAAAGGCTGTGTATCTTTTTGACAACATCTTGGAAACATATATTGATGATTTTGCATGCTTATAATTTGACTTAAACTGCATATTGCATATAAAATAGTCAAAGTTGATGTTTTGCATGAATAAAATTGAAATCTAGGATAAACCATTCAAAACAAATAACAAACTTTCAACATTTTTTGACTGGTAAAGTTTTGATAAGCCCTTGTGGTTTCTTAACATCTTACTTATGTTTGAATGTTTAAATTAGAAAAATTAAGTTATTTAACTGTCTTCTAATAGACTTAATTAAACTAATATATGTATATAACTATTTATTTTAATTAAATTTTGTATAAAAATATATAACTTAAAATTACATTTTAATATATATATTACTTAAAATAAATTTAAAATTTTTTTATTTAAAATTAGCAAATAAATGCCAATATAAAGTTTTTTACAAAGAAAAAAAATGTCCTATCTTAAGCTGGAAGAAAGAAGTGGTTAGGTAGTCTGCGATCAAATTAATATCGAGAGGTGGAGAATCTCGTGAGTACAAAACCAGACTGTGAGCATATATAGTATCGTGCTGTGAGTTTGTAGCAGACTTTAGTTTGTAGGAATGTATTGAGGCCCTTATATTTAATATTTATTTGTTGATTCAAATGATCATCAGGTGCAATGGCCTATAGATCAGTACAATATTATGACTTGTTCTTCTATATCTTAATAATGTCAAATAAATATGTTTACATTCGGTTTGTTTACATCTAATTAGGTTGTCGTTTCACGGTCAAAATTCTTTAAAGAACTTACCATTTTGGAAGGGTGCGTTCCACAAAATCTGGAGTGACGTCACTCTTAAGCCACTTGCAATAAAAATCTGTAAGAAAATCTTAATTTTCTTGAAAACTTCGCTGTAGCAAATGTCAGCTGATCTACATAAACAAACATATATATAAATATTAAAATCTAATTTAATTGGTCATTTAACAAATTTAAGCGATCACTATGTCCTGTCTTATGATGGACCTTGTTTTTGCACTTGATACTAGACATTGAGGTAAATAAGGTAGGACAAGCTTAGCAAGCCACTGCCTGAAATTAAGTATTGCTCGTGACACTGAGATTAGCATGGAAAGTCGTCGATACAATACCGAAGTATGCTGATTTCGCTGACAGGCTGTGGCCTTCCTGGGAGAAGACTTTTTTTTAGTTTTTTTTTTTAAACATGGTGGAAATCATGAATGAATTTCATTGCTTAACCAATGAGATTCCGAAATATAGGAAATAATTAATTTCTATCATTTAAAACAAACATGATCCTCGAACATAGTAAAACAATTATCTGAAGTAATTTATATTCAAAATCTATTTAAGAAAGAATTTTTACAAAAGGTATGTTTTCTAAAAAAGGTCATATAGCTCACACCCTAACTCTTCCATATTGGGGCAGAGAAAAGTAAAGACAAAAAAATTTAAATCTTCAATTTTTGCTGCAATTTGCAGAAAATTACTGCGACAAAACTCGTGGGACACGATTCATAGAAAATTTTGCTTTATCAATCTTCAAGATCTTTAAAGAATCTTAATTGTGAAACTTAAAATTTGTTGTTTGTGCATTAAAAGTTTTTTACTTTTATTCTTATTTTATCTGAATAATTAAATGGATCTTGAGGATTCTAAACATCCTTATAAATATGTTTATCATTAAGGTGGCCTTATGATCCATAATTAAGGTAAGATTTCCTAGAAATAGATCATATGCACAAATTTATTTATATATATATATATATATATATATATATATATATATATATATATATATATATATATATATATATATATATATATATATATATATATATATATATATATATATATATATATATATGAATGGATTTTCAATTGGCTATCAAAGTCGAGCAGAGTGTAACTGACTAAAAAGTAACAAAGGAAAAATAATGGAAGTTATTCAGTATGCTTAATGAAAAAAAAGTAATGAGTCCGTTACTCAAAAAAAACTAATTCCGTTAGTAACGGATCGTGCCCACCTTTGTGTTATATATATATATATATATATATATATATATATATATATATATATATATATATATATATATATATATATATATATATATATATATATATATATATATATATATATATATATATATATATATATATATATATATATATATAATATAGGATAGCAAATAGTGTGTGCAAAAGCATAATAATTTGATCACATTATGAAGCACATAAATTAATGAAAAAATCATGAGATTAAATTTAATGAATATATTTAATGAACCTCTACGTTTCAGCATAAATATGCCATCATCAGGAGGCTGTAGAAAAAATAAAAATAAAATATATATATATAAATATGCATTATATAAATCATGAGATACATACAAAATAAATATAAAAATAAAAAGTATAAGATAAAAAAAAAAAAAAAAAAAAATTAAATGTTATGTTATCCATGATATTGGGCAACTAGATAAGTTTCAATAATTAAGGTACAGGTGAAGAAAAATAAGTAATTATGGTGAACACAATAACAAATAACAAATAACAATAACACAATAACAAATATAAAGAAAAAGAAAAACTGAAATTTTAATTTAAATTTAAAATAACACAAGATAGCAAAGGGAGTAATTTTGATATGAACACTACGAACCAAGAACAAAATGAAACACAGTTACTATATGATGAATGAAGGTGGCCAAGTTGAAGAGAAACACATACACGAACACACTCGCACTATAACATGGGCACACGCAACACACATACATAAACAACTCCTACACACATACATATATACATACATACATACACAAATATCTATACATACATACACACACATATACAATCTACACATACACATGATATATACATATACAGATATGCACGCATACACATACATTTACATACATACATATATACACATACACACCTGCACACACATGCATACACACATACATGCAACATACACACACATGCATACAATACATACATACGCATACACATACATATACACATACAAAAACATGCATATACACATACATACATGCACACATATACATACAACACATGAACATATGCATGCATACATACATATGAAATAATAATCTATAATGAGGCTTGTTTCTTTCTTCGGATGGAGAGATGGGGGAAGAGATGTATAAGGGGGGAAGGAGGAGGAAACTCTGTCTGTGATCAAGAAGGTCAACAGGAGACCAATTAGAGAAAAAAGAAGGATTTTAAGAAAATGGACTTCTAAATAAATGGAGGACTAGACAGAGAGGGAAAACTAAGTAGGTACTATGTAAAGTGGTGTAGTTGTTGTATTGGTATTGAGTTCTGGTTTGTGTTTGTGAATATATAAGGATTCTAATATGCGGAGAGAAGAAATATCAGAGTGAGAGTTTAGAATTGTGAAATGTTTAGGAAGAGAAAAAAAGTTACAAGAGAGAGAATGATTGCGGATGTTAGAGAAAGAAGGAGAAGACAAAGGAAGAGATGTGCGAAAGGAAATGCCTTGATGTTCAGACACATCATCACAGACAGAGTTTCCTCCTCCTCCCCCCCCTTATACATCTCTTCCCCCATCTCTCCATCCGAAGAAAGAAACAAGCCTCATTTCATATTATTTCATATGTATGTATGTATGTATGCATGCATATGTGCATGTGTTGTATGTATATGTGTGCATGTATGTATGTGTATATGCATGTTTTTGTATGTATATGCGTATGTATGTGTGCATGTATGTATTGTATGCATGTGTGTATGTTGCATGTATGTGTGTATGTGTATATATGTATGTATGTATATGTAAATGTATGTGTATGCGTGCATATCTGTATATGTATATATCATATGTATATGTGTGTATGTATGTATGTATGTATATATGTATGTGTGTAGGAGTTGTTTATGTATGTGTGTTGCGTGTGCCCATGTTATAGTGCGAGTGTGTTCGTGTATGTGTTTCTCTTCAACTTGTTTACCTTCTTTCATCATATAGTAACCGTGTTTCATTTTGTTCTTGGTTCGTAGTGTTCATATCAAAATTACTCCCTTTGCTATCTCGTGTTATTTTAAATTTAAATATCATTTTTTTTTTTTTTTTGTCTTTATATTTGTTATTGTGTTCACCATAATTACTTATTTTTCTTCACCTGGGCCTTAAATATTGAAACTTATCTAGTTGCCCAATGCCATGGATAACATATCATTTAAATTTTTTTTTTTTTTTATCTTATACTTTTTATTTTTATATTTATTTTGTATGTATCTCATGATTTATATAATGCATATTATATATATATATATATATATATTTTATTTTTATTTTTTCTACAGCCTCCTGATGATGGCATATTTATGCTGAAACGTAGAGGTTCGTTAAATTTAATCTCATGATTTTTTCATTAATTTATGTGCTTCATAATGTGATCAAATTATTATGCTTTTGCACACACTATTTGCTATCCTATTTGTAATAAAAATTAAGCTTAAAAGAAGCGACTCAATTTATATATATATATATATATATATATATATATATATATATATATATATATATATATATATATATATATATATATATATATATATATATATATATATATATATATATATATATATATTATATATATATATATATATATATACCTTTTTTTTACCTTCTCACCCCATGTTGAGGCGGCCACACTTCGCTAATGAAGCTTCCTGCCGCAGTCGGTCTCGTCCAGAGATCCTTCAAAGAAGTGATGCCCCAGAAGATTTTGGGGCGAGAGTTGGAAGGACAGCGTAATAGAAAGTGTTTCACGGTATGTATATATATATATATATATATATATATATATATATATATATATATATATATATATATATATATATATATATATATATATATATATATATATATATATATATATATTAGAAATACTCAAATGTTAGGTACTTGAAAACCAGACTTATGACTCCTTCACATTACATGTGGCGTCACATGATTCTGAGTGAAAATAGACACCATCAGGTATCTTTGAGGTCTCCTACCATGTCACCTATTTTCTTGATATTCACATTTCTCAACTTCAGGATATTAGCGATTGAACATCAATAGAATTTATGATTAAAAGGTGAAATTGCTTTACAGTGTTCCTATCAAATCGGGAAAAATTACTCAAGATATTGTATCATACACATTAAGCAAAAGATGTCAATAAGATGCAATTACATAATTGTTTTTCTGTTTTTAGAATGACGATTAGCAGATAATGAAGAAAATTTAAATCACCTAATCTAAACAATCCAGAATTTTGATTACAGAGTTTTTAGACGTACGCAATCTTCAAAGATTAAGAAACGCAAAATGAAAATTACATACTCTTGCAGATCTTTTCTTGGGAATATGGCAAAAAATTTCAAGTTACCAGAAATAAAATTGAAAAAATTAGAAAAAGGAAAAATTTACAATATTTTCCCTCACCAGGTAGCGATATTTCCTTTGCTGGAAAAGATGACTTAATCAAAAACAATTTACTAGGCAGATGACGGCTCTTCTAAACACACGTTTATCTCATATACCAATTTTCTGAAAATGATTCGATAAAAAATTGGTGGTAAGTTGGTCATTAATATAGTACAATCTACCAGTAATAACGTAAAGTTTTTAAGATCAAGCATATTACTACGATACTTAAAAAAGGAAAAGAAAAAAAACTTGAAAACAATAAAACTAGCTTTTTTTTCACTTATATTTATACAAGTTCTAAATTAAAATACACTTCAAACTATACATCAGACTAAAAAATTTATATATACTGGACTGTTGAAAATAAAAGAAATTATAATAATAATAATAATAATTTGACAAAACTTTTAATCATTTTTACACTGTTACGCCTTTTATCATCAACATAGTTCTAAATGAAAGGTCAATTCTTTCTCCTTTTATTTGTGGTTCTTTGGGTATCTGAAAAAAAGCAAATACAATAATAATAATAATAATAATAATAATAATAATAATAATAGCTAACAAAAATTGGTACTAGAAAGACATATTTAAGCAAATCAAGAACTACAATGAGTAAAATTTATTTAAATTTGATTGAAGTATTTATCTAGTGTAACATAGCTACGAATTCTCAAAAAATTTTTCCCAAACTAGCTTTTGTTGTTTTATAAATGATATGATAAAAAGTTTTTAATTTTAGCATTATATATATATATATATATATATATATATATATATATATATATATATATATATATATATATATATATATATATATATATATATATATATATATATATATATATATATATATATATATATATATATATATATATATATATATATATATATATATATATATATATATATATATATATATATATCCTGGCATTGCCAATCTGCATGACAAGCCCCTTCCATTACAAACAAAGAACCAGGAAACAGTGGGAAGCGAAGGTATTCAGCGCCATTTTTTCTCTTCATTTCCAAAGTTCTTGTAACACCTGTAATGTAAGTTCCAATTAATTATTTTATTTAAAATGCACGTATCTCAGCACACAA
>SEYY01023860.1:115000-130000 GCA_009176605.1 Armadillidium nasatum
TGAATATGTTGGTAATCTTTTTTTCAATGCAAGAATGGTAGAAAATTGATTGGGAATATAATCTAGAAAGTATGGCGCTGCATCATTTTGTGAAATAGTGGTATATTGTAAATTATATTTATTAAATTACTAAAAATAACGAAACAGAAACTCATGATCTTGCTCGTAATTTACATTTAAAAACAAAAGTGATTTGAGTATTAATTTTCTATATATTAGGGAAAAAACGTTATTTTGATTTTATTTTTATTTGTATTGCAATAGGAAATTTTTTTTTTCATTTTACAGCAAGAAAAATTGTGTATATTTTCTTTTTATATTTTACTGGGAATAAAGTATTATTGATCTGCATTCATTTATTTTAAATTTTTTACTGTAGAAGGAATTTTTTTTTTTTTTGTAATAAACGTAAAAATTAATTTTGCTTTATTTGAACTCTCCAATTCCAAACAATAATGGTAACACTGTCGCCGGTTCGGCTCCAGCTCGATCAGAAGAAAACAAACGAAACTGCTACAACTTCTGTCTATCTTGAGAAGAGACATGAACCAAATGATAAAGAGTTTAAATATTGCTCTTTAATTCCCGAAGCCTTTATAATTTACTCTTATAAGGGACAACATTGGTGAACTTTCAATTTTCCAGGACCAACTACAGCAAATGCTCAAGGGAGACGATCACCTGCTCTTCACCACCGTTACACAACGTTAAAAAAATACAACTTTTGTATTGGTCATGATCAGCTCCAAACAAATTTGCCCTTTGCCTTTCCAGACATATTTGTGTTCTGAAATTCTTTACATATTTTTTCCGATAAAAATATTTTTCACATAAAATTGAGTGGCTGTCCTAATTTTATCTAAAAATATCTCTTGATGCTAATATCGGTGTTATATTTAAATATATAAATAAATTTAAAAAAAAAAAAAAAAAAAAAAAAAAATCAAATAATATATATATATATATATATATATATATATATATATATATATATATATATATATATATATATATATATATATATATATATATATATATATATATATATATATATATATATATATATATATATATATATATATATAGCAGTTGTCTTACCTATGAAGTAAGTCAACAACTTCAGGGGGCCATTGTGTATTGGCGGGAAGGATCATACCATCCTTTTCATAGTTACAAGGTCCAATCCATGATAGCAGTTTTGGTAGAGATACCCAGTTGTTATCAGAAGGTGATCCAATAAGATATCTTCTTTGATGCCATTTTACAGTTTTGCGTAAAGATTGAAAGAGAGTCTAGAAAAAAATGAGGTACTATAATACATTTGAACAAAAACACAAGTGAGTATTTAACTTAAAAAAAAAAAAGGACGGTATGTGACATTTTTATACACTTTCTTACATTTTCAGAAATTTATCAAAAAATTATTATTATTATTAAAAAATAGAGTTCAAATATAAAAATAATCAAATATAAATCAAATTTTGGAGGAAAAAATAAATTCAATTAATGTTGAAGTCACCATATTGGACAATCAAGCAAAAAATTTCTTTTGAAACCTAAAAGAAGAAGAGTACTTGGGTAATATTTAAATGAAAGGAAAATATCAATAAACCAAATGTTTGAATACTATAAATTTTCCAAGATTGTCCTGAAATATCATTATCCTTTGGAGGATTTTGTTCAACAAAATAGACGTTTACCTTTGATTTTCATAAGCTGGAAATATATCTGGACAATCAATTAAGTAAAAAAGAACAGACTGGATAAGGAAAGAACATAAAATATTGCTGTTTGGAGTTTATACGATCTTGAAGATCAATAGACTATGAAAATGATCAAGAAGAAAACTCTTAATGCTTTACAATATTCTAATTAAGGAAAGTCATTGAACTTCAGATACAATATTCAGTGGTTTCTTTTTATGATAGACTGAACTTATTTATTAATTCGTCGTCTTATCAATTTTTGGAAGTAATTATTCCTGTCAGTCTTTCGATTTAAAACACATCGTTTGGATAGTTTATTGTCTATTTAAAAATTATAATTATTATTTTTATTATTATTTTCGTATTTTATATTTATTCTATGCGGTAAAATATCTGAAGCAAAAATTTATTATATTTTATTACAAAGGGTTTTCAAGAATATGAACTTAAGACTTTGATTTGAATTCAATTATGAAGTAAGTCAACAACTTCAGGGGGCCACTGTGTATTTGCGGGAGGGATCATACCATCTTTTTCATAGTTACAAGGGCATTAGACTCAGGACTATTTGGCCCTAAAACCTAGATTAAAATATATACAAACCTTTATATGCACTAGTATAAATGTAATATAATCATAATGTTACCTGATGCCCTGTGTCATTCATATATCTTGGCCAATAACGTATTATTGAGCTTCCATTAGGAGTTTCACTTAATCTTAGCTCTCCTCCTTCTTTCACCAGCCATTCTGGTACATTGCAAAGCGAGTTTGCCAAATTGTCTTGAAGTATCTGAAAAAAGGATCAGCAAATCAAAAGTTTAGAGATATAATTATATAAAATAAACGACATTTTTTAAAATTTAATTTAAATAATTCAGATCTAACCAAGGACAAAGAAAGTTTTAAAACAACACCTAAGAAAATATAGATTTTCATTATATATATATATATATATATATATATATATATATATATATATATATATATATATATATATATATATATATATATATATATATATATATATATATATATATATATATATATTAATTATAATAATAATAATAATAACCACGAGAACTAAAGGGAAAAGCCCTAGCAGAATCCCTGACATCAAGATACTCCTCAAGAGAGGAGTCGAAATGGAAGATCGGAATGGGCATTCCCGACGCTCTCCAAAGATGAACGCTTTTCCTCGTCCCCTGTGTGATGCGGTCGTCGAGACCGTCACCTAGCGCTTGCTCTATTGTCTCTTTCACTTTCATAGCTACCTGGAGTAGGTAAGATTAGCGTAGTCTCCTCTATTCCTTTTACTGGCAGGGGGACATTGAATAAAATCTTTTACGCTGAGCATATATGTGCCCAAAATACAATATGCAATGCCAAACTTCCGCTGTATATAACAACTGTTCGCAAAAGTTTAAAGTGTGATGCATCAATCTATTTACCCTTAACTATTATACCCCAACATGGTCCTGCCACTTACTTTTCATTAATGGCCTCTCAATTATTTCTTCACCTATTCACTCGTATGTTAATAACTCCACCTTTCATTGCTACTTTCAATTTGAAAAACGCCTCTCCCAACGGGTTAATTGACGATAGATTGGTGTTCTTAGAGCAACTAACCTCTGATCTTTCTTGCATTTCAAATTGGGGCAGAGGTAACATGGTAGTTTTCAATGCCTCAAAAACTCGGTTCCATCTCTCCACTTGACATAACCTTTCACACAACTATGACATCTTCGAAAACACACAATTCAAACCTTCGTCCGTCCTTAATATTCTTGGTGTTTCTATTTTCTCGTCATCTTTCTTAGAAGGATCAAATTACTTCTCTTTCTAAACAACTTTCTAGAGATTGGATGCTCTGATGCGTCTTCGAAAGTTGTTCGCCCCTGTGTGGAGTATGCCTCACACATCTGGGGTGGTTCATTCATACAGGTCTTCTTAAAAAGGTAAGAGTCTAGGGCTTTTCATCTTATCAAGTCTTCAAACTCACAAATTCTCTGCAGTTTCTTTTTGCCTGTCGAATTGTTGCGTTACTTTGTCAATACTATTTTTATTACACCGGGCGCTGCTCTTCTGAACTCTCAAGTCCCACACCTCCTCCACTGAGAAGGGCAAGTGCTACATGCCTTTCTATACAGTCTCATCCATATTTTGTCCAACTCTCTGACCCCAAATTTAACCACTATGCTCAATTTTACATGTACTTAACTGGTAAAATCTGGAACACACTTTTTAACCCGTTTTTCTAACTGCCTTTGATTTACACATTTTCAAACACCGTGTATCGAGGCATGTTGGCCTATAACTTAACCAGGTTTCTGGTATTTCCCCAATTCTGATGGAAACTGAAAGAGATCTGACTTTACTCCACACGAGAATATATATATATATATATATATATATATATATATATATATATATATATATATATATATATATATATATATATATATATATATATATATATATACTCGATCTTGCGGAAACAACTTTTATTCCTACTATAATAATAATAAACAAATTTAAAATATTTACAAACTTCAGTCAAGGAGAAGCTATCTACAGAAATTGTTTCCTTTCAAGCAAGATTTTCGTATCAATATCGGTTGACATCGGTCATTTTTTCCAATACCGAAACTTACAAAATATTTATATACCGATACCAAATACCACAAAATTTGCCGATACTAACGGATACTGATACTCGACTCCAAACATTATATATATATATATATATATATATATATATATATATATATATATATATATATATATATATATATATATATATATATATATATATATATATATATATATATATATATATATATATATATATAATAATGGAGCGATACCAAAATTTTTACCGATACCGATACCAAAAAATTACCCGATACCGATACCCGATACCTTAAAATATGCCGATACTTGCCGATACTACTACCGATACTTTACTCTTATCCAAAAAATTTACCGATACAGATACCGATACAGTATCGGAAAATATGCCGATACTTGCCGATACCGATACTTCACTCCATCCCTAATATATATATATATATATATATATATATATATATATATATATATATATATATATATATATATATATATATATATATATATATATATATATATATATATATATATATATATATATAAATAATTCGAATATTTCCTAAAGAACGTCAGTTAGATTACAGAAAGGAGGATTGAACATTCCTTCAGCATTTAATTGATATTAAACATTTTACATCCATTGACTATACTTCAGCTACAACAGAACAATGAAACTAATAAAAAATTTTTACCTAAATATATAAAATTCATAAAATGAAAAGATGAAAATGAAAAAAAATATTACATAAAGGTGAAGGTCGTGATATAAATTGTATTCACATATACAATATCTTGGCTATATATTTTGAAATTTAATTTTTAAATTTATTTTAATTATAAAGCAGAATATGAGTTCAATTTTGCATATTTACCTACATATTTTGCAGATTATATAGTATTAATTTTTTAAGCATGTATTTTGATAAGAATAATTATTTTATTTTAGTTGAAAATGGGTTATAATGGATCAGAAATGTTCTCTGTAAATTAAAGGTTAAGGGGTGTTGGAAGAGAGGGGGGGAAAAGGTTATTTATTCTCATTTATATATATATATATATATATATATATATATATATATATATATATATATATATATATATATATATATATATATATATATATATATATATATATATATATATATATATATATATATATATGACCTGAATATTAATAACTTACTTCTCTAATATTCATGCCAATTAATGGCATGGGTTTATTACTATTATCAAATTGTTGTTGACTATTAAAAGGAGGTATCGACTGATGAGTTGGTTGCATTTGTTGTTGGTGAGTTTGTGCTAGGTTAGGTTGTACTTGTTGAAGAGGAATTTGGTTCTGCTGTTGCTGTTGTTGTTGTTGTTGTTGTTGCTGCTGCTGATGACGAGACGACGCATCTCCTCTATTTTTCTTTCGATTTCGACCTCCTCTACTTTCTTTTTCCATGGGCTTCGAAGCAGGGTAGTCTCCTAACAAACCTTGACTATGACTTTCATTCATATTCATCTGTAACTGAGGATCCAACCTTGGCATTTTCATACGAGGCTCACCAGGACTATTTAATTATAAAATATATATATATATATATATATATATATATATATATATATATATATATATATATATATATATATATATATATATATATATATATATATATATATATATATATATATATATATATATATATATCATGAATTGTGACATATTCTAGCAATATAAAAATTACCAGTATATAATAAAATAATTTAAGGTTGAAAGTATATCATTATCATTAAGATAAGCATTTGCATTATCAAAAGGCATCTCGGAGTTTTATTTTAACATTTGCAAGGCAACAAAATTCAACTATCTATTACCAAGCAGGACTTGCATTTACTTAATGTTAATAACTGAAAAATAATTTGATGTTTGCAAATTATAAAATATTAATAACTTGATAATTAATAAATATAGATATGAAGTCGAATGTTATTTAAGTTGGAGCAGAAGATGAAATAACACCAATTCCTAGGAGTTTACATTCAAATTCCACTAGCAACTGAGCTATTAATCTATACTTAATTCACATATCTTGGACAATCTGGAATCTCACCATCCTCATTCTAATCTTTCATTATATTAGTAGTTTGTGGTCTGCGTTTGAACAAATTTACGGTGATGCTCACTATGTATGGAATGTGTCATTACTCTCCTTCCCTTTGTTAATTTAATTAGTTTAAAAACTATTATATTACTAATTATCAACAGTTTCTGAATGCAGTTACAGGATATTTACTGTTGACACTACTTTGATTCAGTTAGGATATTTTGCTCACGACTCTTAACAAAATTGTGAACTCCATGGCCCTACTCACCATCCTTAGACATTTATCCCAAAATAATTAAAAACCGTGAATATTTTTCATAATCTGAAAATCAATTTTATTTATATATCACCATCATTCTACAATCACTTGTTTGTAATAGTTGTAACATATATATTTGATTTTTATCACTACATAAATAATTAAGAAACAATCTGAGATGACTTTTGCTAATGCAAATGATAGCCATAAAAACTTTTGAAAATAAGCTTTAAAATTGAAATTTTTGCAAAATGTATTTCTGTTCTTTGATACAATATGTTATGTTCAATGATTTAAAATGAAAAAAAAAATAACATTAATAAAAACAAACTTCAGGGTTAGAAATGAAGTCAAAAAGATATTTAGAAATATAGGATTTATTGTTCTATTGTACTTTTGCCAACTTGATAGATTGTGACAGATGCACATCTAATTAACGGGAATATGAAAATCATAATTACAAAATTATTAACAGCCACTTACCAATATTTAAAACACCAACTTTATTTAAAACTAGATGGAAAGTACATATTAAATATAACCTCTACAATAGTTTTTGACTAATTATTAAATACAGTGATGCCAATGAATATTTTTTTTAAATTCACGTGTGCTTACTTGGAATTTAAATTCTGTGGGTTTCCTTGCATTAAGGCCGGGTTAAGTTGACCTGCTAAATTCGCTGAAACTGGCATATTCCCAAGTCCCATTGGAGGAGGATTTGGAAGGAAAGGTAAAGGAGGGCACTGAAGCTGATCACCAGGTTTCCTCTCCTGACTCTGTTGCATATTTCTAAAACAGTTAAAAATAATAAATTTAATAACATTAAAGAATATTAAAATATAACTTCCTAAATGAGTTGAAAACAGTTAATTAAAGCATGTAATATATATATAAAAAAATGAAATTAACCAATTGTTACTATTAGTGAGACACGAATAACTAACACGCCTTTGAAATCCTGAATTATTTTTAAAGTTCTATTAACTTTCTCTCATCTTACTAAGGTAATCATTAGTGAATGAACTGTTGACTGAAAAGGAAAAATATCAATTTTCAGATTTAACAGAAAAATAGTAGTTAGTTAGTAAGAAGAACTACAGAACACTGACTAACAAAGACTTTGTCCACTCAAGGCTAGTCTGTTAAATAATCACTATTAGACTAATTTCCTTAAAATGTACATCCAATTTCTTCTTGAATGATTCGATGTTGTTATTGTTCACTATTTGATAAGAAAGACTATTCCATTTTTCAATCACATTGTACGTAAAAAAATTCTTTGCTATGTTTGTTTGAAATCGCTTGTGAGATAGCTTGTCTCCGTTGCTACGTATTACGTCATTCAAGTCGTACCGAAAGTATTGCTTGTAATAAACGTTGTTAAATTTATTTAGAAATTTAAATACTTTTATTAATTTTCCTCTCAATATTCTTGTTTCTAGAGAATGTATATCCAGTTCTCGTAACCGTTGCACATATGATTTACCTCTCAATTCTGGCATTAATTTTGTTGTCCTTTTTTGAATACTTTCGATTTTAACTATGTCCTTCTTGAGATATGGACTCCGAAACTGTACAGCGTATTCCAGATGAGGTCTAACTAACGATTTATAAAGAGGAAGTATTATATTTTTAGATTTATATTAAAAATATCTAACAATGAAACATAAAGCTTTATTAGCATTCTTAACAGAATCAGCATACTGTTTTGCAAATTTTAAATCCTTACTGATTAAAACTCCAAGATTCTTTTCCTCACCGACAACTTTGATATCTAAGTCACCTATAACATAATTAAATTCAATATTCCTGCTACCAAAATGTAAAAACTTACATTTATCAATATTAAATTTCATTTGCCATGTTTTTGACCAATTGACTATTTTATTCAAATATATATATATATATATATATATATATATATATATATATATATATATATATATATATATATATATATATATATATATATATATATATATATATATATATATATATATATATATATATATATATATATCAGCAAAAGAAAGGCTACAGAAAAGAAAAAGAAAATTAAGATGCTTTAAGACATTCTCAGTATCATATTTTTGAATATAGAGAAAGACCATTTGAAATTTAGAGGTACAGTTGTTGACAACTAAATGAGGAATGTGGAACTGCAAGACAACATTACGGCCCCGGCAAACCCTGCCATTTTTAATGACCCCGGTCCTGGCTAAAAATCAGGGAAAACAGGGGTTTGCCTGCCGGGGTTAAAATGGTAAAATTATACTGAAGGGGACAGTTCAATTTAAAAAAAAAAAATAATTTTCAGCAGATTCTCCTGAAATTTTCAGTTTAAATCTGATTTTCCCGGTGAAAAAAAGTTAATTTATATCGTTTTTCTGAATTTATAATTTAAATTTTTTTTTTTTGAAATCTGACCCTTTTTCAAATGAATGACGGGGCCAAACCACTTTTTAGAATGACTGAAATTGGACTATATATTCAGAATGCTATAAGCTACAAAAGCTTCTAACAGACTTTTGTTCCTTGAGTTATAGAAAAAATGTTGTAACCCAAAAACTGACTAACTATCGAAAAAAAATCCACCTTTTCGTACAATAAAATTATATTAAAAAAACTACATTTCTTATTTTTGGTGGGTGTATAGAGGAGGGATGGGGCTACAAATTCCTCTCTATACTTTATTCGATGCGATTCGTTGGTTTCGAGATATAGCCTTCAAAATGGTCCCTTTTTGACCAAATTTCAAAAATTCCCAAAGTTTGAGAGGCTATATCTCACTTCAAACAAATAGCATTTAATAATGCACTAAGTAAATGTTGTTGCAATGTCCCTCCTCTAAACATACCACAAATAAAAAAATTAGTAGGCAACGTTTTTTTTAAAATAATTTTTTCCTCCAGAAGGGTACGATTTTTGCAGAAAAAAATTTAAGTGCTTATAACTTTTTTTCTAGTCGTGATATCAAAAATCTGTTCCCACCAATGCAAGAAATTGGGGCTAAGATATTCAGTTAAAATATTCAGCTCATGTGGACCAGTGTTTTGACCCCACTATTCATTTTTTTCAACTTTGGGTCCAAATAACTTTCAAACCATTATAGACTCAGAAAAATGCTCAAAATCAACTCAGAACTTCGGAAAAACATTTCAGCTCAATCAGTCAAATAATAAAAAAATTTTCAAACAAATATAAGAAACAAGATTTTGTTTCTCGTTTTTTTCAATATTTTCTTTTTCTTTTGACCGCTCCTTTTCTGCTGGTGAATGTTCAACTTGTGCTTTAATTTTAGATACCCCATAAAGATTTGGTTGAAAATCTTTTACTTGTGGCACTCAGAGGTCCTCTTCTAATTTTCTGACTGCAGATGTTACATTTAACTATTTCGAGCCTATCCTGAAACATTGTAAAGTACTCCAATATTGCAGCAGCTGATCTTTTAGCAATATTGACTGAAAGTATAAACAAAATAATTTTGAAATAATGTAGCTAAATGATACAATTTTGATACATAGCAATAAAATAACAATGATTTGTATAAATACAGGTTATATTGATAAATTTATATTTTACATTTTTTCAAACTTTACCTTAGGGTCTTACTTTTGAATCACAAATTAAATCAAAAATTTTTGTACTTTTTAAAAAATTTATTATACAAAATCTGTAATTTTCTGAAATATTTTCAGAGAAAATGCATATAATCATTAATTTAAGTGAATGTTGGCTATTCTACTCCTTCCTTACAATTAAATAAACCTCAATTAAATTTTATCTAATTTTCTTAACCTAAAATTTCATTGCTTTTGACCTCTTTTAAAATTTTAGGCAACCCCGGCCCTGGCAAAATTACAGCCCCGGTAGGTCACTAATAGGAACTAAGGTAAATTAGTTTTTAATTTGCCAAAAAATAGATTCATGTAACAAATTATTTTTGTTTATATTAACTAAGCAGAACATCTTTAAATAATGCATAAATATTTTATAATTTGGTACATTACCTGTTATAAGTTTTTAAAAAATAAAATTATTAAAAGTGGAGGAGGATAAACATTTTTCTTAAATTTTCAGTAACTTTCAGAATAGAAATTCAATGTTTTTTTAGTTTTCAAATTCAAATTTTCCTTTTTTTTTGGGGGGGGGGGAAAAAAAAAATTATAACTTGAAGGAAGTGTTTCTTTAATGTAGTTTAAAAGGTTATCTAACAAGTTAACATTTCTAAGAATGTGAGGCAAAAGCAAAACATAATACAAACAATATTACATCAAATTTCTCAATAATAATAATAATAAAAAGATTTCTTACCTAGGGAATCCTGGTGGGATGCATGGTGGAGGTGGAAACAATGGAGGGAAATTGCCAGCCGATGTCAGATTACCCTGTTTGCCATGCATTGTGTGCAAATTTTCAAGCTTTCCTTGATTGAATAATGACTCCCCTAATATGCCTTGGGGCATTGGAGGAGGGGGCAGATAGGAATTATTGTTTCCAATAATAATATTTGTACCTGGACCACTCTGTGGTACTTGTATATTACCTTCTTGATCCTATATATATATATATATATATATATATATATATATATATATATATATATATATATATATATATATATATATATATATATATATATATATATATATATATATATATATATATATATATATATATTAGGGATGGAGTGAAGTATCGGTAAAAATTTTGGTATCGCTCCATCCCTAATATATATATATATATATATATATATATATATATATATATATATATATATATATATATATATATATATATATATATATATATATATATATATATATATATATATATATATATATATATATATATATATATAATATATAAAAGAGGAAAAATTATAACACTTTTAATAACAAAATAACAACAAAAGTAATAACAAAAGATAAGCTTTTCGTACTTTAATGCTTTCAGAAATTTTGGTAATTTTCTTAATTCTACATTATTCAAGGTGGATGGGTGGGTCGTGGGGGGGAGTTTAAAATGACAAAAAAAGCTTTATATATATATATATATATATATATATATATATATATATATATATATATATATATATATATATATATATATATATATATATATATATATATATATATATATATATATATATAATATATATATATTTAGTTTTTAGATATTTTACAGGGGTTAAATATAAAAAGCAATGTGTCATTGTATGGCAGAAGATAATGATGATGAAACTCTAAAAGAAGCAAAAATTAAAGCAACCAGAACATCAACTTTGAAAAGTCATTCAAAGAACTTCCAACCTAAAATTTTAGTTGATGAGAAAGTCCAGAATTGCAAATAAAATCATTTGTTGACTTAGAAGTCAACAAATGAGAAGTCGACAATGATTCATCATCTACAAGGCTCTTCACTTTATTCGAATTTGATTCATCAATAACTATATAAAAAATTTCAAATACTTAAAATGATTATTAAAAGAGTTTCAAATACTTATGAGCTGGTTGTAAAAATTGAAGGAGTCTTAACTTTGCCACAGTCACTATTTCAATTAAATTTTAAGTGCCGCCAGAAAAACCTATATACGAAGAAGCCATGAATGTAAAGAAAGTTTCAGAGGAAGCTATCACTCGAAATAGACATAACTGTTAGAGGAGTCATTATGCCAGAGTTTAATTGTTTTTGGTATAAACCCCACAGTCTTGGTTGCTGCAAAATTATGCATTCGTACAAAATGTTTTAAATTTCGAACTTCCATAAGGAAGATGAGGATGCAATTCAGTTCTGTTCCCCAATTTGTACGAGTATGTAAATTTATCATTCTAAAAATACATCTTTGAACTTTCTTTAACAGATTTTTCGGTAATGACCTTTATAATTTTAATTAAGGATTTTTAATATTCAAATTCAGATATCAAGGCATGAATCTATATTTCAATCTCCTTGACAAAACCCATAAATTTTGTCATTATTAATAATAAGCTCAAAAGAATTAAACGTACAGAATGTTTATAATCTGCGAAGAAAAAGTGATGGTATTGTCAAATATGTGAACTTTATTAAATTTTGCATTTAATTAATTAAACTATTTTAGTTGTTTAATTATTTTTTAGTTTACTTTTATTTCATCCAACACTGGATATTATGCATTACTGAGAGAGTCTTTTCATAAATAATGAATTAGCTCACCCTTGTTTTATAAGTTAAAAATATTTATGCTTTCAATATAAATATATGCTTGTGTGTTTATTTGTTCATTTAGATTGTTTTACAATTAAATTCTTTTCAATAACCACCCAATAATAAAAAAAACATTTAATTTTCAATAATTTAAATACAAACCAAAAAACAAAAATCCTATAAACAAACTAGCCACATACCTTTACCTGATAGCCTTGTTTAATCAAATCATAATAACGTTCATATAATGAATTCTGACCATCTTTAACAACTTCACTCGCGCCACCGTACCTACGAAGAATAAAACCTCTATGAATTATATTAAGTATATCCATGAATAAATGTCTTAAAGCAATTTCATGAGTTATAAAAACTGAAAAAAAAATTGAATTGCAACATAAGAATTAAATCAAATTTATATTTTTACCCATAATTTGGCATTGAAGGAATACTCATATCCCAAGATGGAGGTACCGATTGGTAAGGTTTATTTTCCATTCCCATTGTTGCTTGTTCTTGAGGCTGTTGCATCTTAGTCGCATATGGAGGAAGATTATTATTACTACTATTAATATTGTTGTAGGCAGCAACAGCATTGTTTCCTGAGTTGAACGATAACTGTGTGTCTGAAAAAGGAATTTATAAATTTATTTTTCTTTTAACTGTTACCTATCTGATTGGATAAAATAAATGGAGTAAGAGTTTGGGCTGGAAAAGAATTTCTATCAAAAAAAGTATTGAATTATTCAAAATTAGAAACAAAGTAGTTGTGCCAACATTTAAATGATCGGTTTGTAGCTACAGATGTGCCGCAAGCTGAACTGGGTAACAAACTATATATGAGTGTCACAATAAATTTTCCAAGTCGAAGTGACGAGGAGCTTTGCGGCTCTGGCGCCTCGCCGTTCTTTTCTAATCTAGCCACAGATATAAAGTATTTCTAAATTTATAGTACACAATTTCAAAAATATAAACTAATCATGTAGGGTACCAAAATTTTTTTTATAAATTGTTCTTAGGCAAAATATGAAATCTTCTTGGTCTGTTATTCTTTCCATTGAAAAACTGGTTAAAAATATAGTAAATATACATAAGGAAATCAATATTTAATTTTATAACATCTCTATCACAATAAATTAAATTTCAACCAACTATAAGTATGTGCGCGCGTGTGGGTTTTAATTTGGAGTAAAAAAAATTAATTTTACGATAACCTAAAAATTTATTTTTGAATGAATTTTTAAACATCTTTAAGTTCATATACATATGAGAGTAAAAGTATGAAGAACATCTTACCACTAATTTCGAAAATTTCCTCGACTTCTCCTTCTTCAATTTCCCCTTCCTCTGTTCTTTTTCTATGCCTTCCTTCCTTCTTGCTCCTCCTAGAGGATTTCTTGTCTTTCTTTGATGATTTCTTTTTATGTCTATGCCCATCAGTGGCATCATCCTTATCTTCTCTTCTCCTCTTTTTATCTCGATGGCGTTCTTTCTCTTCTTTACCTTCATTTTGAGAAGGTGGACTCACTGGTTCAAGTATAGGAGGAGCCGGTGGTTTAAAGAGATTAACCAATGGACTTATAATTCGACCAGATTTGCTCTCTCCATTTAATCGTGGAAGTAAAGGAGGTTCTTTCTTTTTGCCTGTTTTCGTATTTTCTTCTTTTCCATCTTTAGACCTTAAATCATTTCCATTTGTTTCCTTAGAACCAGAAACAGATTTATTCCCTGAAGACAAGAAAGATTTGTAAATAAAGTATAAGATATGATAAAAAACAAGATTTAAAAAAAATAAATAAATAAAAATAATAATAATAAAAAAAAAACAGTTCAAGAAAATGAAAACTTACTTTTTTCATCATTTTCTTCCTTCTCTTTCTTCAAGTTTTCCTCCTCCATTTTCTCAAACTTAGTCTCGATTAAACTGTCCTTATCAAGCTTTAATTTAAGTTCTTCCATTTCTGCTTTTGCTTCTTTCACTCTTTATATATATATATATATATATATATATATATATATATATATATATATATATATATATATATATATATATATATATATATATATATATATATATATATATATATATATATATATATATATAGTTGCAAACTTGGAA
>SEYY01023860.1:135000-188248 GCA_009176605.1 Armadillidium nasatum
ATCTTCTTCGAAAACACACAACTCATGCCTTCATCTGTCCTTAATATTCTTGGTGTTTCTTTTTCTCGTGATCTTTCTTGGAAAGATCACATTACTTCTCTTTCTAAACAAGCTTCTAAGAGGTTGGGTGTTCTGAGGCGCCTTCAGAATTACTTCACGCCACCCCAGTTGCTTGCTCTGTATAGGGGTGTGTGTTCGTCCCTGTATGGAGCATGCTTCGCACATCTGGGGTGGTTCCACACATACAGCTCTCTTAGAGAAGGTGGAGTCAAGGGCATTTCGTCTCATCAACTCTCCTGCTCTTACTAACTCTTTCCAGTCTCTTTCTTCCCGTCGAATTGTTGCGTCACTCTCTCTTTACTATCGCTATTACAACGGACACTGCTCTTCTGAACTCTCTCGTTGCATACCTCCTCCATTGAGAAGAGCTCGTGCGACACGCCTTTCTACACAGTCTCATCCTTTCTCTGTCCAACTCTCCGACCCCAGACTTAACCGCTATGCTCAGTCTTACATATACTCTACTGGTAAAGTCTGGAGCACACTCCCTTCATCTGTTTTCCCAACTTCCTTTGACTTGCATACTTTCAAACGCCGTGTGTCTGGACACGTCGGCCACCATCGACCATGATAATAGATCTTTCCCAACTCCGGTGGAATTTGGTAGGCCTCTGGCCTTTGCCCACCGGAGGAGACATAAAAAAAAAAAAAAAATATATATATATATATATATATATATATATATATATATATATATATATATATATATATATATATATATATATATATATATATACTTATTTTTTATTTATTTATTTTTTGCATACGAAACAGCAGTGAGGTCATAAAATCTAAAAACATTTGAAAAAATAAAGAAAGCATTTGTTTGAAGAAAACGAAAAATTGTTTACAACATTAATTGAATTCAGTTATTATGATTAAAATTTGTAAAAATTTGAAATAAATAACTGGGAATGCATAATCCACCAAAATTGCAGGAGAATAACCTAGAAAGATGAAAGCAACACTTCAAGCATTTTAATTTTGATAAACCTTTTATTAAAATGTAGTGGTTTTAAAGTTACATGGAGATTAATTGTTTGTTATATTATTTACTTTTTAATTTGACTTTTTCTGGCTGGCTAAGCTATTTTATATTTATCTTTGTAGAGTACTAAAATCTTTATATAATTAGAAAATCCGTCACTGCGCTACGTGTGTACCTCTTTCCAGGGACTCTGCCACCAGAATTATCAACAACTAGCAGTGGAAAGTTACTGATTTCGTTGAAATAATTACTCCTTAGTTAAGTTATAGAGATTAAGTAACGGAATTTTATGCTTTTATCTATGATGAATATGTATTTAAAAAAATAAAAATAAACTTCATGAAGGATTCCAAATACTATTTTTGGTATAACTTAATGAACTGAAAATAAAGTACAGTACATGAAACTAGAGATGTACCGATACCAGTAAAGAGGCCGACACCGATACTCTATATTTTTTAGGTGCCGATACCGATACTTTAATTATTATAAGAAATACACAGTAATAAGATAGAAAATTTGTGTACTGCTAGGCAACTGAGGATTGCATTCCCTGTACAACCAATACTTAGTCATGTATTTCATATTTGGGTGTGCCCAAGTATATTTTATAAATTAAAATATTATCTTTTAGGAATAATAAATGCAAATATAATACTAATAACTTTTTTATGTTTGTGTTTATTCAAAAAATTTCCATTTCCATTTTCCAGTAAGTATTAACAAAGTTTAGCTACTCGCTTTTATGTTTTAACATGATTACAATTTACAAGAAGATTCTTTAACTAGCTACAATATAAACAATAAAATTAATAAAAGAAGAAACCTCAATTAATCAGCAGAAAAGACAAAATATAAAAAAAACGCTATTATTCAAACATGGCATAATATACTCCTTTAAGGTAAAGACATCACTTAGTAGTCGAATTCAAAGTATCGGAGTATCGGCCAAGTATAAGCCATATTAACCAATACCGATACCCAAGAAAATGGCCAATACTGCCGATACCGATACTATCGGTACATCTCTACATGAAACCTTATGTTTGAAAATTTGTAAAAAATCGTTAAACCACAGGAGAGGACATTTTACAAAATGTTTACATTATTATTATTGTTATTAATTATTATTATTATTCAGGAATTCAATGTCAGCTTTAATTTTAATATATATTTTACATTTCCCTTCCAATTCCCTAAAAATTTCCTTTTAATTTAAATTTAATTTTCTTAACATAATTCTCGAGAACAACTTACAAAGAAAGTAAGAAACAATTATATTTTTTCCTAATCGGTTTCGTCTGTAAAACTCGGGCATCATCAGAATTTGAATCTACAGATTTTTTTTTAAAGTAATAATTAAGATTATACTCTGGATTATAATTAAAAATATATAATTATATAATTTTAGTTTGAGTGACAGTACATTAAAAATAATGCCTGGTTTGAAGGTTTTAATATAGTAATCTTCGGCTATTTTTAATTTCTGAGCTACACAAGAGAAATAAAGAATTTTAAATGATTGGGATATATCATATATAGTTGCTTTCCCATGCTCAGTATAAAAGTGCTTGTAAATTTTACTAGGCTTAAAACGATGTTGGTATGCCCTATCTGTTAATCTATTAGTCGTTTAACCAACATACGTTGACGTACAGTCAGACTCGGGATACGAAAATTGGTAATGACATGATAGTTAGCTGAAAGGGCATATTTAGTAGAAAACAAGAAAAAAACTGTCTGCTTTTATGGTAAAATTTAACTATTATTTTTTAATTATTTGATTTTATGTGGGCATCAATAATTCCACGTCTTTTTTCCTTTTTATCAAATCAACTGAAACATCTCTAAATAGTATTATAAAATTTTTAGATATAAAAAAAAAATTAATGATGATGGAATCCTTCAACCCGCATACATGTCAACCCAACTGATAACAGCCTACCTTAATTACAATTCCTACTCCCCAGAAATATATAACCATTCGATTGTTAAAACGCTTATATATAGAGCTCTTAACTTGTGCTCCGACTGGGAATCATTTGATGTTGAAGTTAAAAAAGGATCAGACGGAATTTAATTAACTGTAACCACCCACTAATCTATAACAAAAACTAATCAGTAAGACCATTACCAAACTTTATAAAAATCAGGAAAATACTAACAGTAACTCTGATAAAATTAAATTTTTAAAACTTTCAATTCAGTTGATTTTGATGAAGAGGAAAAATGCCCTACGTGGACTTATAATGCCCACATAAAATCTAAAAACAATTGAAAAATAGTTTAACTATACCATAAAAGCAGATCGTTTTCTTATTATAACCACATAAAATCTAAAAACAATTCAAAAATAATAGTTTAACTATACCACAAAAGCAGATCGTTTTCTTTTTGCGTCCTACTAAGAACTCCCTTTTAGCTTATCGTCATGTCGTGTACCAATTTGCTTGTCCCGAATCTGGCTGTACGTCGACGTATATTGGTTACACGACTAATAGATTAACAGATAGGGCACACCAGCATCATTTTAAGCCCAGTAAAATTTACGAGCACTTCTATACTAAGCATGGGAAGCAACTATATATGATATAACTCAATCATTTAAAATTCTTTATTCATCTTGTGAAGCGCAGAAATTAAAAATAGCTGAAGCTTACGAGGATATATTAAAAACTGCAAACCAGACATTAACATTAACTTTAATGTACTTTCACTCAAACTAAAGATATGATATATTTCTTTCTTTAATAATCTGCAGTATAATATTAATTTTTACTTTTAAAAAAAAAATTCATTCTTCTGTAAAAATCCAGACACTGATGTTGTCCCGAGGTTTACAGACGAAACCGGTTAAAAAAAATATTATTATTATTATTATTGGGCTCATAGGACAAATTCATTAGAAGCCCATTTCAGTTTTAAATTAATATAAATAAAGTATATGATGGATTGTTTGTATGAATTTTGTAATTGGAAAATGAATAAAGATTATTATTATTATTATTATTATTATTATTATTATTATTATTATTAGTATTGAATGTCTTGAAAAAAATAAAAAATATCTTACCTTGCTTTTAAAAGCTTTGGATGTTTTACAATAACGGTATTAAGAAGTTCACGAGCAGTCTGAACGTTTTCTATTGAGAAATTAAATTTATTAGAAAAATTACTAACTTCATAATTCATTCAGAAATCAAATCTTAGATTTTGAACAAATATTCAACTTTTAAGAACCATTAAAGGAGTCAAAACAATATTTACAATTTCTGTTAAATAAAATACTAAAAGAGTTAAAAAGGGTTAGGTAATATTGCTTTGATTTAAAACAAAAGGCGTATGTCAAACTTTACTGAAAATGAATACTTTGACATTACAATGGGATGAGGATTCCCCAATCCTCATGTTGGGAAATTTTCTTAACAAAATTTCCCAACAGGAAAAATTTGGATAAAAGGGAGCGTACAAAAGGACGGGGTGGGGGACATTTTTTCCCCCCTGTTGATTTTAGTATTTCGCAGACATTGGAGTGTGTATTAATCTAACAATAAAATTCAATATTTCTGATACTTCATGAAAACTTTTTCTTCTTATATAATCAGTAAAAAGGTTCCCATATGAGCAAAGTATGCAGCTCAGTTATATAGTGGTGAACCATTCCTAAAGCTTCTACAATATCAATAATTAATAACTAATTTCTGATATATTATGACTCTTAACAATGAAAGATTTGCTAAAGTCAATTTCAGATTTATAAAACTTTCATTAAAATAAGCATATATATATATATATATATATATATATATATATATATATATATATATATATATATATATATATATATATATATATATATATATATATATATATATATATATATATATATATACCTTGAGCTTCTTCAAATTCTGCCCACTGCATTAGAATTAGAGGCTTGCTAGGACAATGAATCCAAGCAGCACGACGATAGATTTGACGAACATCCTCCCAGGTTAATTCCCGTAAAATGGAGGAAGAGCTAAGAGGTGGAGGCGTAAGAACTCGTCCCCCAACACCTATACCCTCACTTAAGCGATTTAAAAGAAAAGCCACCTCAAATTTACTTTCAGGAGTGACTTCTAACTCTTTAGAACTAGATACCCAAAAGTCTGATGCAGTTTCACTTGCTTCAGTAGTATCGGCAGACAAAGTTTTCTCATCTTTTCCACTATCAGTATCATCAGATCCTTTTTCAACACGAGAAAAGTACCCTGGCTTATATTCAATATTAACATATTTCCCTTTCAATACATTTAAAACATGATCTTCCATATAAGAAGCGTATTTACACCATAAATCTTCATACATTGCACAAGGGACTAGACATCGCTCAAATAAAGTTATGATTTTAACAGGGTCTCCTTCTTTCATTTCAAATTCCAAATAATCCTTCCAGGTTTTCAATTGCTTCTTTTCAAGAGCTTTCACATGAAAATAAGGACGTTTAATCTGTAAGGAAATACATATAGGTAATATTAATTTAATTAACACCAATAAAAAAAAATATAATGGAAACATTTACAAGTACAAAAAGTCACCTTTTCTTCAAATTTCCATCGTTTCTCACACTCCTTTTCATTTGCTTCGTGAATGGGAATTAAGGATGCTACAATTTTTTCTTTAATTGTGGTGTGAATTTTATCTTCTGGTTGAGTTACCTATAATTATAATAATAATAATAATAATAATAATAACTTTCTTTCGAAAAGTTTAGAAAATATCATACGGTGCATTCCACGAAAATTTAAATTTACACAATGGTAAAGTAAAATTTTCAGGAAATCAACAAAATTAGTTTGATGGTTTTCATGGAACATTTGGATGTAAATAAATATCAGATGACATATATAAACAAAAATAAATAAATGCTATTAAATAATTTAACGAATCAAATAATTTAATCAATATTAACATGGTATTTAAAAGATAATGAAAGAATGAAAATAAGAATTATTAATAATACTTAGTTTACTTTACTTAAAATTCATTAGTAATCAGAAATTGATAAAATAACATCTAATAATTTCTGTACAAATTTAGTAATCAATTAGGTATTATGAATTAATCAATCCATTCTAAAATAGGTCTTGGTCTAAGCCTCCGGTGTTCGTACTTTACACCTATATATATGTAATGACCATTTCAAATCTGATGCAGCAAAAATTAAAGATTTTAAAAATGTAATTTTAAGAAATTTTAAGGTGTAAAAATCACTGAAAAGAGTGTAAAGATGGATGGCTAAACTCATATTTAAAAAAAAAAAACGATTTCTTGGCAATTTTGCTTGAAAAATCTTCAAGACCTTCACAGAATCTTTACCGTGGAACGCACCCTTAGGCTTTGATGTTATGGAAAAGGAAGACGGTCAAAAATAAAATAAATAAATAAAAGATTTTACCTTTAAAATTGCTTTTGGTGCTTCCAAAGTGGGTGGATTAAATTTAATTTTTAATATATCACAAGCATTTTTCTTCAAGTTTGAATATTCCTCAATGGTCAAAAGATTCCTCGGATGATAGTCACGAACAAGAGCGAGTAAGCTATAGAGTTTTAAAAAAAAAAAAAAAAAATTTTTTTTTAACAATTGTCAACATAAAAGTATATCAATCAAATGTTATGCAGAATGATTCTTAAAAAGAAAATATCCACAGCATGTTCCTTTTTTTAGTTTTTGTTTTTGAAAATGGAAGAAAAATGAAAAGTTTTTACAATTTTCTTTGACTAATCAACAATTACATTCAATTTACTTACTGGTCCCAATGTTTATTGTAAATTTTTGTTGGAGTGCAAAGAATTCTTCTATAAAGATTCATAACTCGAACAAGGTCCCCTTTGCCCATTTCATAATTGATGCAAGCCTCCCAAACTGGAGAACTGTTCCAAGCAAGGCCAAGAGTGCTCAATGCATGTTCACATAATCTAAGATTATATATATATATATATATATATATATATATATATATATATATATATATATATATATATATATATATATATATATATATATATATATATATATATATATATATAATAATCACAAATAGAATTAATTAAAAGGAATGAATGCAACATTATGAGTCAAAGAATGATCTTTATTAACACTAAATGATACAAAAAAAAGTTTACTCGACGTTTTGGACCTCTTACTGAGGCCATTATCAAGAGTGCTGAAATATAATAATAGGAATTAAATCAACACAACAGACAAATACAAGTCACACAATGAAAACAATTCAATTAAATGTTACAAATACTACAAGATACGTCTAAGTTTATGCCAATTGATACATCTATCCATAAAATTGATACAGCAATAGAATTGGAAGATAAATTGACTCGTAACCTCTGATCCGTAAAGTCAAAAATGAAAATTGAAGAACATGCTTATCAGCTTGTATTTCCATCTGGCACCACTATGGGGAGCATGTACAGTGCTCCTAAAGTACACAAACCTAATTGTCCCAACAGGCTATATTGGCATCATATAAGATGCACAACTATAAATTAGTCAAATATTTAGCCAATATCATTAAGATTGCCTTCTCTTCTTCCTTCTGTTTCTAATTCACACCATTTTGTTTCTCAACTTCCCTCTTCCTCCCCCTTTAACTATATCATGTGCTATTGATATACAATCTCTCTTCATTAAATTCACTTTGAATCTCTCAACCCAGCAAATTTTTCATCATAATACACAGTTCCACAATCTAGATGCAGACACCTTTTCCCTTCTACTCACATTAGCCATTACTGATACCTATTTCACTTTCAATCACTCCACCTTCAAACAAATAAACGGAGTTGCCATGAGCTCTCATCTTGACCCCATTTTGGCAAATTTATTCATCAATCCTCTAAAAAACATGTATCTTTCCTCTCTATCTCTAGTTCCTCCTCCCACTTCCTATAAATGCAATATCAATGACATATTTTGCCTTTTCCCTTTGATTAATCATGCCCAAGAATTTCTCTCCCATCAATACATTATATCCCAACATCAAACACATCATAACAATTAGAGCAAAACAACTCCCTATCCTTTTTGGATGTTTCTATCACTAAGACTCCCTCTACCTTTCTTACTTCAGTTTTATGTAAACGTGCCTTCACTCTTACCATTACAAACTTCTATAGCTCTACTCCCATGAAATACGAAACCAATTCCATACTTAATTTCCTTCACAGAGAATATAACCTATCTTTCACTTATCCTATACTATATGATGAATTCAATTTCTTACAACTTTTTCCCTCCTAACATTGTCTGTAACTATATATTTCAGTTTCTCCAGTTCAAATATCATCCTTCCTTTTCCTAACTCACTATCCACAAGAAAATTATTTAGTTTTCTTTTTCTTACCTCAATCATTCTTGTTTCTATGACTTCCCAACTACGAAAGATGCCATCTCACTCTTTTCCCCACAATGACATTCGTTTTACTCATACTTCTGCTTTCAAACTTCCTTCTGTTTTCCCTATAAATATGCTCTGATTACCTCTCAAATCGTCCATGGTCTATAAATATTCAGGCCCTTTGTGCAACATGGGCTATATAGGCTCCACCATGCGACTCCTTATGAGACCGAATTTGCGAGCATCTAGGACTTTCTTTTCAAACTTCCCTTTCTCTTACATCTCTTCCACACTCTAACATTAAATTGAATACCCAAACCTATCCAACCTTTCCTCTTCCACAAAACTTCTCCATTCTTAACTCTCATCCTCTCTATTCATCTCTGCACATTATTGAATCTCTCTAGATCCATAAACCTGAACTATACAACAATCAACTTGCCTTGCCTCTCTATTTGGCATGTGTTTAATCATTCTTCCTTCATTTCTCTGACATATATTGTGAAGGCAGTAGGTTGTGTGTGATATGATATGTGTCTGAGTATGCAGCTGCATATGTATGCAGCTATATATAAACTCACATGCTGTATGCGAGTTTTATATATATATATATATATATATATATATATATATATATATATATATATATATATATATATATATATATATATATATATATATATATATATATATATATATATATATATGGGTCATTCCATGTGAAATCACACACATTTGGTGGTGGGGGGGGGGGGAAATCTTGACCTCTTCGATTTTTATGAAAGTTGCCAAACTTTAGATATTATTGAGAAAATGAGAATGGTCTTTAATCCAAGTTCATAGGTCAAACGGTTCCGGAGATACAGGTTATAGAACTTTAACAAAGTGTTCATTTTTGAGAGATTGAGGCAAACTTTGAAGTTAAATATTTCATCTTCTGCACCACTGATGATATACGCATAACGAAAACGATGATATACACATCATTTTAAAGCTCTTGAATAGATATAAAATTTTATGCCAGAATAAAAAAAAAAAATAGAATATTTGACCTTGAACATGACCTTTGTTACCGAAAGAAGATATCTCCTGATTTTGATTAAATCTGCATCATAACTTGGTCATCCTATTGGCATAAAGTATAGCAAATTTTAGAGTGTGCATTAGTTCATAATCAAAGCAGCTGAAAATTTACTCAGATATGGTCTTGGCGAAAACTCATGTTTTGTCTACAAATTCACATTTTTAGATATATACCGGTGCGCGCGCGCACACACGCACTATATATATATATATATATATATATATATATATATATATATATATATATATATATATATATATATATATATATATATATATATATATATATATATATATATCCTTTGGTGGGCAAAGGCCGAAGACCTACCAAATTCCACCAGAGTTGGGAAATATTCTGGATCCAATCGCTAATGGCCAACGTGACACGATACACGGCATTTAAAAGTGTGCAAGTCAAAGGAAGATGGAAAAACAGATAAAGGGAGTGTGTCCCAGACTTTACCAGTAGAGTACATGTAAGAGTGAGCATAGTGGTTAAGTCTGGGGTCGGAGAGTTGGACAGAGAAAGGATGAGACTGTGTAGAAAGTCGTGTCGCACGAGCATTTCTCAATGGAGGAGGTATGCGACGAGAGAGTTCAGAAGAGCAATGTCCGTTGTAATAGCGATAGTATAGAGAAAGTGATGCAACAATTCGACGGGAAGAAAGAGACTGGAAAGAGTTAGTAAGAGCAGAAGAATTGATGAGACGAAAAGCCCTAGACTCCACCTTTTCGAGAATAGCTGTATGTGTGTGGAACCACTCCAGATGTGAGAGGCGTACTCCATACAGGGGCGAACAACACCCCTATACAGAGAAAGAAACTGAGGTGGAGTATTAAAAAAAACCACGAAGGCGCCTCAGAACACCCAACCTCTTAGAAGCTTGTTTAGAAAGAGACATAATGTGATCCTTCCAAGAAAGATAACGAGAAAAAGAAACACCGAGAATATTGAGGACAGATGAAGGTATGAGTGAGTGTTCTCAAAGAAGATATCATAGTTGTGTGGAAGATTGTGTCGAGAAGAAGGATTGAGGAATTAAGCTTTTGAGTCATTGAAAACGACCATGTTTTCTCTGACCCAATTTGAAATACGAGAAAGGTCAGAGGTCAGTTGCTCCAAGGCCATCCTTCTTGAATCTATCAACTGCTGTTGGGAGGGACGTCTTTCAAACTGAAAGTAGTAATGAAGGGTGGAGTCATCGGCATAGGAGTGCATAGGAGACGAAGTAGTAGAGAGAAGGTCATTGATGAAAATTAGAAAAAGAGTTGGAGAAAGGGCAGATCCTTGAGGAACACCACTATTTATAGATTTATAGGAAGAACGGTGGCCGTCTACAACAGCTGCTATAGAACGACCAGAAAGGAAATTAGTGAGAAGTATAGATTCAGAAAGAGGGAAGTTTGGAAATCAAAGCTTTGTGCCAGACTCTATCGAAAGATTTCGATATGTCTAGCGCCACAGTGAAAGATTCACCGAAACCCCGAAGAGCGGAGGACCAAGAGTCAGAAAGAAGGGAAAGAAGATCACCAGTAGAGCGTTCTTTAGGAAAGCCATACTGGCGATCAGAGATAAGATTAAAAGAATTAAGGTGTTTCCAAATTTTCCTGTTAAAGATAAATTCAAAAACTTTAGAAAGAACGAAGGTTAAAGAAATAGGACGATAGTTAGAGGGTTGGAAGGCGTCCCTCTTCTTCGGCACAGGCCGAATGAGCGCACGTTTCTAGCAAGGAGAGTATGTTGAAGAAGAGAGACAAAGACGAAATAGTTTATTAAGGCAGGGTGCAAGCTCGGAAGCAAAAGTTTTGAGAACCACAGGAGAAATACCATCGGGACCATACGCCTTTTTAGTATTAAGCTCAGAGAGAGCAGAAATGAAATCTTTAGAAGAAATTATAATTTTACGCATAAATGAGTTGGAGGAGGAAAAGCTCCAGAATCTTCTAAATTTAAATTTGAGGAAAAGTCTGAGCGAAGAGTTCAGCTTTGGAAGATGGTAACAAAGTAGTTGTGCCGTTTGAAGATACTAAAGGAGGGTAAAAGGAAGAAGAAAAATTAGAGTTGATATTTTTTGCAAAATGCCAGAAAAGGGCGTGAGGAAGAGGAACCAGAAAGAGTTTGACAGCATAAGGAGAAGGATTAGAAGTTAGAAAAAGGTCTAGAATGTTGGGTTCATCTCCAAGACGATCAGGGATACGAGTAGGGAGCTACACCACCTGCTCGAGGTCGTTTTGGATAGCAAATTGGAAGGCATGTTTACCAGCTGTTCCATGAGAACTAGAAGAAGGCCACTGACGGTAGTGAACATTGAGATCACTTAATATGATGATTTAAGAGAAAGGAGAAGAGAATATATATATATATATATATATATATATATATATATATATATATATATATATATATATATATATATATATATATATATATATATATATATATACCCTCTAATTATGTCTTCCGAGATATTATCTTTCTTTGCAAATTCTATAAATTTATTAATAAGAGGAACCCAAAGGTCAGTGCAAAAAGGAACGCATTTGGTACCCAAGTACAAAACTCCAATAGCTCTGAAAAAATATAAAATATATAATTAATAATAATAACAATAATTAATAATACCAATAATATAATTATCATTTTTATTATTATCATTATTATTATTATTATTATTACTTCCTAAGCAACTTTCCTCATTTTTCTTTATGATTAATTAATTAAGCATCTGAAAGTGAACTCTGCAATTTCAATTTATTATAAATTAAATCTGCAGTTAAAACTCTTTTAAAGTATTTTGTTTTCTCCCTTTCCACTTCTCTATATTCAAGCCTGTGCGAGCTCACGAAAGTTTTTTTAATTAACTAATACAAATATATTAGTTTACAAAAATATTCAATATTCATGACACAGGAGTTAATAGGTTTGCTCTAACAATATGAAATTTTGTCACAATAACAATGAAGGTCTTGTCACAATGATAAAGAGAATCTATCATAAATGTAAAGTAGAAATAAATTAATGTTTGTATCCCATAACAAATTATTATATCAAAATGCATGAAGTAAGGTAAGAAATAACAGCAAGGGCTATAATCTGGATATTGGTTTTTCAGGTATAAACAGAGCCAAAATGGGAAAGTTAAAATTTGTGAAAGATTACATTGTACCAATAATGTACTTAGTTCTAGTCAAAGGAAAAATCTAACTCGCAAACCAATCATATTACAACTGCATTAACGAATAACAGGAATAAGCTATTTTTTAAACACTTCTGGTGTTTAAAAATTAAAATTTTACATACTTGGGTCTTTGTTCTTAGGGAAGTGCGATATTGTACTTAATGCATGGAAATGGAAGAATAATCTTTAAATGAATTATTTGACAGTTAGCAAGATTCATTGACAATGTAATGATTTTACAAATGTTAATTTTCCTTCAAACACATTCCATTTTTATACTGTATACTTGAGAAATTTAGTTTTACAATGCAAATCGTATTAATTGCATGAAAGCTAAATAATACATCATGAGAATGTACTCCAAACTAAAAATATCGAAAACAGTAACAAAGATAATTTTACTCCCTTGGGTAAAACATTTTTTTAATTTTAAAGTATACAGTCTGAAAAGAAATTTTAATAAAATGAAAATGTGTGTGAAGGTAAATATACAGGAAATGATGGTAAAATTAAGATTGGGACAAAAAAAAAAATTTTTTTTCAAATGAATTATACTCACCTTTCAAGGTCAGTGAATTTCAATTCAAGATCTGAAAACTTCATCCAATAAGCAAAGCAGTATGGATACAATGGTAAAAATCCTTCAAATGCCGATCTTGCAGCTTCAATATTATCCTTTGCAAATAAAAAAAAAAAAATTTGAACAAATAAACTAAGTATAAGGAATTCCAAAAGAAAAAACTTTCTTCTATTATTGTTATTTGTATTATTAATATTATTATTATCCATTTGGATGCTGGAAATCGTAAAATGAAATTTCTCTTTCTCTGGCCACTTTTTCTTTCACCAACTTATTAATGTATGTCTGCTTGGGTCTTCCCCTTGGCAGTCCTTTCCTGTTAATTTCAGTGAAACTTACATTTTCAAGTTTTTCTTTCATGAAGTGTCCTACAAACCAAAAATGTTTCAGTTTTATCTAGAGATTATTTTTTTTATGTTATTATTTTTTCATTCGAAATGCTCACTCAGACAAGTCTCAAATTATTTAGTCCATGAAGCATTCAATAATATTCCAAAGTATCGAATTTCAGCTACTAGCCATCTTTGATCAATCTTACTTGTAGTCCATGTCTCATCCATAACTCCAATGCTGACTGAACATCAATTTTAATGAATATTTTCCTCATAATTAATGAGATATTACTACTTGTCATCAAATTTTTTAATCTTGCTAAACTCCTTTTTAAGTTTGTCAATCCTTCTTTGAATTTCCTTCCAACAGCTCCCAATTGACTTAATTAAACTTCCCAGATAGTTAAACATGTTGACCTCGAACTATTTCAACAAGTTTCCATCTAACAATGTTAACCTCAGAGGTTCAGTCTCTTTTTGACATAACTTTGATATATATATATATATATATATATATATATATATATATATATATATATATATATATATATATATATATATATATATATATATATATATATATATATATATATATATATATATATATATATATATATATATATATATATCCACTCTGGTGGGCAACGACCAGAGGTATACCAATTTCCATCAAAGATGGTGAATATCTTAAACATGGTTGATTAAAGGCCAACATGTACCAATATACCATGTTTGAAGATGTGCAAGTCAAAGAAAGTTAAGAAAATAGGTAAAGGGAGTGTTTTCCAGGCGATATCAGTAGAGTACATGTAAGATTGAGCATAGTGGCTGAGTCTAACATCAAAGAGTTGGATGTAGAATGTATATGATATGAAGAAAGGCATGTCACTCGAGCCTTTCTCAGTTTAGGAAGAATGCAATGGGAGATTTCAGAAGAGCAGTGCCCATTGTAATATCGATAGTATTGAGACAGTGAGACAACCGTTTGATGGGCCAAAAGAGATTGCAGAGAGCTAGTAAGAGCAAAAGATTTTATAAGATGAAAAGCCTCAGAATCTACCTTTTCGAGAAGAACTGCTTAAGTGAAACTACCCCAGATGTGTGAGTTAAACTACATACAAAAGCAAACAACACTTTTATAAAGAGCAAGCAACTGGGGTGAAGTGAAAAGCTTTCAAAGCAGTCTCAGAACACTCAATCTTGTTTAGAAAGAGAAGTAATGTGACCTTCTAATAAAAGATCACAAAAAAGCTGCAAGGAAATTCTTACCCAAAGACCCCTACTTCCATTCATTTAAAATGGTGGTTGTGCAAGAATACAAGCTGCAAGAGTTATGAGAGAATATTCTGCAACATGTTCAGAAACAGGCACTATTACTCTCTTGTGCAATGATGGTCATTTTCACTTGAGTGGCTGGGTAAGCATGCAAACACAAGTTTTGTTGCTGGTCAGAAGACAATCCTCACAAGCTACATGAAAGACTGTTGCACTCCAATCGAGTGACTGTATAGAGCGTTGTCGCCGATGTTGGCATCAAGGCCTTATGGGTCATTATTTTTTATATGGGTGGTGTTTCTGTTACCAAAACCTCTCTCCATTACATCCATATGCTCGAAAACCTTTTAATATCACCAACTCAAACATCCTGAGCTTGAGAAATGCAGTGTGTTGTTTTAGCAAGATGGAGCTACAGCACATACAGCTTAAAGATCATTGCAATTTTCATATTTCCAGATCAGCTGATATCATTGTGTGGCAATGTTGGGGTCCTCTGACCTTCACTCCTTGTGATTTTTTTCTGTGGGGCTCCTTAAATTACGAATGTATACTCATCGACCACAAATCATTGTACTTGAAAGAGAGGAAGTGTAGCCAGAAAAATTATTGCATTTTATATTGAGAAGAGAAGGTGAAGTAAGAAAGACCAAGACGAAATATTTTAACAAAGGAGGATGCAAGCTAAAAAGCACAAATTTTGAGAACCAATGGAGGGATAAAATCAGTCCCATATGTCTTCTTAGTGTAAAGCTCAGAGAGAGCGGAAATGGACTTCTTTAAAAGAAATTACAATTTTAGACATAAATGAGTTGAGGGAGGGGGGTTTCAGGAGAAGATATAGCTTCGAAATCATCTTAAGTTGAATTAGAGACAAAAGTTTGAGCAAAAAGTTCAGTTTTAAAAGAAGATAGAATGGCAATTGTGCTGAAAGAAAATATTAATGAAGGGAAAGAGGAAGAGGCAAAGTTGGGTTGACATTTTTTGCAAACTGCCTGAAAGAGAGGAAGCTTAGCCAGTAAAATTATTGCATTTTATATTGAGAAATGATTTTATAGTGTTAAAGAGCACGAGAACAGATTTTGCACGATTTTGGGATGAAATATAAATTGCATGATTTTCTGAAGTTTGAAAACAACAGTAATAATATGTAGAGTTAAACTAATGCTTGTAAGGTTTAGTGGAAGGGAATGATTTTAGATCCATGCAGCAGTGAATAACCTTGGTAACGCACTGTGCACAAGCATAGGGACCCTCCCACGGGAGCAATAATCGTTCAACAGGAAATCAAAGAAGTCTTGAACACCGAAATGTCTCAAATGTTTCCTCAAAATACATGAAAGTCTTTCTTGTCAAAGACTTGAAAAGATAGAAGAGGATACAGAAATAAGAAAGTGATTGCAAGAAAACAAAGGAGGATAGAGTTTGACAGTATAAGGAGAAGGATTAGAAGTTTTAAAAAGGTCTAGAATGTTGGGTTTATCTAACGATCAGGGATACTTGAAGGGAGCTGCACCCACTACTAAAGGTCATTTTGGATTTAGAATTGAAAGGCACATTCACTGGCTGTATCATGAAAACTAGAAGAAAGTCATTGGCAGCAGTGAACATTGAAATCATTTAATATGATAATTTCTGAGAAAGAAGAGAGGATGCTCTCTGTTTGGAGTTTAGATATTCAAAGAAATTAGGATAGTCAGTAAATTAGGAGATAAATAAACAGAACAAACGGTAGGGTGATTGACTCACGTGCTTGAGGGCGCCGGTTCGAGTTCCTTTCCTCGAATAGGGCAATGCCCGTGAGATGTGAACCAAAAAAAAAAAGAAGACATAGAATAACAAGAGAGCTTTAGCCACAAGGTGGAAAATTCATAAGACTACAGATTTAAGACACGAGAGTAAACAAAATCATAGCACACATATGAATAACAACCTTGTTTGGCTGAAAATTGAAGATATAGATAGTAAGAGGAAAGAGAAAATGGTTTGTTATTAGAATACTCAAACACCTGAGTTTTTGTCAAATATAAGAAGCTACGTCTAAAAGAAGAGAGATGGTGTTCAACAAAATGGGAATTGTATTGAACACTGCAAACGTTGCAGAAATTAATGAAGAAAATAGACTATGAACTGGGGCAAGTCGGATGCAAAGTGTTGGTGGCCCCAACCCAATATCACCTTTCAAAAGTTTCGTTTAGCAATGTGACTTCAAAATAACTAGAGATTACAGATAACAGAAAACCTAAATTTTATAGTCAGAATATTTTCAATCTTGCTTCAACCTTCATGAGTTCAATAAAAAAATTGGTATTGGTATCAGTAAATTTGAAAGTATCGGTATCTGGTGGTTTAAAAATTATTAATATCAGTTAAAATTTTGGTACTGCTCCATTCCTTTTATATATAATATAATATAATATATATATATATATATATATATATATATATATATATATATATATATATATATATATATATATATATATATATATATATATATATATATATATATATATATATATATATATATATATATTATATTATTTTTACCTACCCCCTATTCGCTATGAAGCTTCCTGCCGCAGTCGGTCTCGTCCAGAGATCCTTCAAAGAAGTGATGCCCCAGAAGATTCTGGGGCGAGAGATGGAAGGACAGTGTAGTAGAAAGTGTGATTCGGTCTCCGGGGCCATTCCGCATCTGGTACAAGTGGGAGATGCTGCCTGGTTTATTTTGAATTTGTGTTTGTAATGTTGTAAGTTTGGGTGGTGCCCATCTCAATATGAGATTTGTGAGTGTCTATGGAGGTATATATTTCGGGATAAGGATGTTGTTTGGGGTCTGTTGATGTGTTTGTTGAGTGTGTATATGTTTGGTTATTGTGGTATTGGGAGGGGGGGATGTGATTTAGGATTGTTTTAGGTCTGTGTATGGTAGGTTGGAGGAGAGTATTGTGACATGGGTGTGTGGGTAGACGTGGTTTTTGCGTAAAATTGAGTGCCTATCATTTCGAAGTGGTTCTTTATAGGTAGTATCTTGGTCTCATTATGTAGGTGTTGTTGAGGGGTTGTGGGTGTGCAGCCGGTAATTATGTGAAGGGCTCTATTTTGCGTTATTTGGAGTGTTATTAAGTTTTGGTCGACGAACAAAGGGTGCCAGACAGGGGAGGCATAGTTGATGGTGGGGTGTATAAATTGTTTGTAGATGGCAATTGAGGTTTGAATGATATATATATATATATATATATATATATATATATATATATATATATATATATATATATATATATATATATATATATATATATATATATATATATATATACACACACCGATCAACCTGGCGAGAGACTACACAACACAACAAGTGAGTTTTTTTGCCAAATTAAATTATTATTTGTTTTCTTTGTCGAGTCATTTAGGGCTCGACTCGTACAATAAAAAAAAATAAATATATATATATATATATATATATATATATATATATATATATATATATATATATATATATATATATATATATATATATATATATATATATATATATATATATATATATATATATATATATATATATATATATATATATGATACTTACAATAGTTTCAACATGATTTAGAAGAACAGTCCATCCATCAAAATCATAAGGATTTTCTTGGACAAATGTCCAATATTGGTGTAACAATGTCCACGCAGTTTTTTCTTTTTCAGATACTTCCACTTTATCTTTATTTGGAAGAACCTGAGGGTAATCTTTTGTAATTTTAGCAATCTGACCTGGTGTGAGGCATGGAGTTTTAGCTGGCTTTTTATTTGTAATATTTGGGATTGCTCCCATTTCCTTATAATATTGTTCAGTTTCCTTCTCTAACTGTACAGGATCAACTAGATGAATAACAGGTTGTAAGGGCCCAATCTGAACAATATTTTCATCAGATTTCACACTTTTGCTTTGAGTTTTTACAAGTTCAACTTTTTGGGCAGCATCTACACTTGAATATTCTGATATATACTCAAATTTTGGTTCAGTTTTCTTACTGATACCTTGAGATGATGGTATTTTATCTCTTTCTTTAGCAATTTTTGGGGTTTCGATTTCTTTTTCAAGTGATTTTTTACTAGTCTGATTATTTTGGGAACTTTCAGGTTTTGATTCCTCTGATATATTTTTACCATCATTTTGATTGTTCAAATTAGGTGAATTATTTTCATTCTTAACTTCACAATTATCTGAAATTTTCTGATTACATTCTGAACTTTCAGCTGAAGCATTTTTATCACTCTGGACAATATGATTTTCACTAGTCAATGTTGTCACAGCATCATCCATATTTGATTCCAAAGTATTGCTTGGAGTTTCTTCCACAGAATTATTTTTTGAATGATTTTCACTAACAACAGCCAAGTCACAAGATGTGATTTCATCATTTAGAATTTCATTTTCTTTGGGCTTCAAATTAGATAAATCTTCACTTTCTGTACCAATTTTTGTCATATCTTGAGTCTCAGCATTAGTCTCATTTAAAGGTACACAATTTCCAGCAACTGAAGGTACCTTATTTATATCTGAATCTGACACAAAAGAATTTGAAAGATGAGGGATGCCTTGAGCAAGTTGTGAAACAACATCCATATTCTTTTTTCGTCCTCTCCAGGTTTTACCCCCACGCTTCCTTGGTGAAGTTTTAATTTGACTGCTCATGAGTTTAAATATTGTAGTCAGATAGCCTTATATTTTCATTAACTGAAAAAAAATATTCATTATTTAATTATTTAATATCACAGTTAGGAAATTTTTACATCCAAGGATGCATATTTCAACATTTTTAAGGTTGGTCTGCGTATGTAGATCTTTTATGCATACTATATACATCAGCATAGATGATAATGCTAATCTTTTCAAATGCAGATCTTTAAAAATACAGTCTAACAGTAGAGTCAAAATTTAGTCAATTTTATAGTGATTGTTATTAAAAGAAAATGAAATTAAATGTTTCATAAAATATTAATACCTAAGACATAAATCTTTATTATTTTACACCTTTAGAGACATATTTTGCAGTATAAGTGAATTTTTTTCCCACGAGATTGATTTACTCCAAATGGTCAATTTCTCCACTGTACAGTATATATATATATATATATATATATATATATATATATATATATATATATATATATATATATATATATATATATATATATATATATATATATATATATATATATATCAAGGGCAACTGGTGATCTGGTTGCAGGTTTGTGCAACCACCATTATATGCAACTAGATAATGCACAACCGTTATTTATTACTTTTAATTCCTTAATTTTTTAATAAGATTATGAAATATTTAATAAATTGAATTGCACCTTATTATTATAACTCCAATGAAGTCATTTAATGTAAAAAAAAATATCATACAATTTTGATTAGTTATTCAAAACCAATAAAATGTTTGAAAAACTTTTGCAAATGTTAGATTTAATTTAAAAGATGAGAGAAGTGTGTATGCGCAATCCAAGCATGGGTGCTTTTATACATACATTTTTGTTTGCAAGCAAAAGGTAAACATTATATTTCAGGGTACGAACATTTTGAAATAAACTTTTAAGAAAAGTATACATATTTCATTTTTTTGTGCATCACAGTTTGAAATAATATTTTTTAGTTATTATTATTATTATTATTATATAAATATTATTATTAAAGGTTTAAAAATTTTCAAGGCAATAATATAATATATATATATATATATATATATATATATATATATATATATATATATATATATATATATATATATATATATATATATATATATATATATATATATATATATATATATATATATATAGGCCTTGGAGCAAATGACCTCTGATCTTTCTCATATTTCAGATTGGGGCAGAGAAAACATGGTCATTTTCAATGCCTCAAAAACTCAATTCCTCCATCTTTCTACTCGACACAATCTTCCACACAACTATAATATCTTCTTCGTCCTCAATATTCTCTGAGTTTCTTTTTCTTGTGATCTTTCTTGGAAAGATCACAATATTTCTCTTTCTAAACAAGCTTTTAAGAGGTTGGGTGTTTTGAGGCGCCTTCATGGTTTTTTTTACACCACCCCAGTTGCTTGCTCTGTATATGGGTGTTGTTCGCCCCTGTATAGAGTACGCCTCTCACATCTGGGGTGGTTCCACACATACAGCTATTCTTAAAAAGGTAGAGTCTAGGGCTTTTCGTCTCATCAATTCTCATGCTCTTACTAACTCTCCTGTCTCTTTCTTCCAGTCGAATTGTTGCATCACTTTCTCTATACTATCGCTATTACAACGAACATTGCTCTTCTGAACTCACGTCGCATACCTCCTCCATTGAGAAGGTCTCATGCGACACAACTTTCAACACAGTGTCATCCTTTCTCTGTTCAACTCTCCGACCCCAGACTTAACCGCTATGCTCACTCATACATATACTCTACTGATAAATCTGGAACACACTCTCTTTACTCCCTTTGACTTGCACACTTTTAAATGCCGTGTATCGGGTCACGTTGGCCATTAGGGATCAGATCCCGAATGTTCCCCAACTCCTGTGGAATATATATATATATATATATATATATATATATATATATATATATATATATATATATATATATATATATATATATATATATATATATATATATATATATATATATATATATATATATATATATATATATATATATATATATATATATATATATATATATATATATATATATATATATATATATATATATATATATATATATATATATATATACACTAAATTTAAAGAGAAATATGTTTTCCAAGTATATTAAAGATAAGAGATATTTTAAAGTAAATTTACATACTTAAACTGAAAGTTATTTTGCTAACCAAATAAAATAAACAAATTCTCCAAACAGCAAACAAAGCAAGGTGATGAAATTAAATTTAAAATGGAAGCTAATTAAATGGACTTAATGGAAAGTTAAATAATTAAAAAATTCTAGTTTACCCTTTATGTTAATGTAAAGTTGTGTTGAGATGATCCCAGAATCACCTTAGCTGTCAAGATTTGATTTTTCCAAGACCTTTTCTGCGCAGTATTTGAAGCGTCTGCAATTTATATACAAATAAAATATATGAAACCATAAATATTGAATGACAAATTTATACTACTATTTAACTTTTCCATATTTTCCTAATAAGGATTCAGAAAAGAACTCTAGCATAATATTAACTTATATATAAATTAAACATCATGATAAGTTACTTCAATGAAAGAATCAGAAGGGGGGAAATTCGTAATAAAAAATGTTCCCTAATCCTACCTAGTGGAATTATAATCATGACTAGGGATGGAGCAATACCAAAATTTTAACTGATACTGATAATCTAAAACCACCCAATACAGATACTGAGTACTGATACCAATTTTTTTACATATCTCTTGAAGGTTGAAACAAGATTGAAAATATTCAATGATCACAAAATTTAGGTTATCTGCTTTCTGTAATATCTAGTTATTTTGTAGGCACATTGCTAAACAAAACTATTGATGTGATATATAGGATTGCTGCCATCAATTCTGCATCCAACTGACACTAGGGCATGGTCTATTTTCTTTATCAATTCTGCAACATTCACAGTCTTCAATACAATTTCCATTTTGTTGCCCACCACCTCTCTTCTTTTAGACCTCACCTCTTATTCTTGACAGAAAATCAAGTTTTCAGAGAGCAAACAATTTTGTTTATTCTTATTGTAACTTCAATTTTCAGCCAAAAGAGGTTGCTATGCTAATGTGCGATTTAATTTTGTTTATTCTTATGTCTCTAATCTGGAGTCTTCTGAATTTTCCATCTTGTGGCTAAACCTCTCTTGTCATTCTATGGCTAAATTAATTTGTTCTGTTTATTTATCTCCTAATTCTACTATCCTAAATTCTTTGACTATCTAAACTCCAAAACATCTCCTTTCTCAGAAATTATCATATTAGGTGATCTCAAAGTTCACCATCGCCAATGACTTTCTTCTAGTTTTCATGATACTGCCAGTGAATGTGCCTTTTAATTCTCCATCCAAAGGGACCTCGAGTAGTGGGTGTAAATAGTATCCCTGATCTTGAAGATAAACAAAATATTCTAGACATTTTTTAAAACTTCTAATCCTTCTCCTTATATTGTCAAATTATTTCCACTTGTGGGTCCTTCCAATCACTTTCTTATCTCTGTATCCTATTCTATCTTTACAAGTCTTCTGCAAGAAAGACATTTCCACATGTTTGTATTTTTCAAGCTGGTCAGACTTTCAGTTGTACTTCTTTGATTTCCAGTGGAATGATTATCGCTTCCATTGGAGGGTCCCTATACTTGTGCAGAGTGCATTACCAAGGTGATTCACTGTGACATGGAGACTACATTCCATAATCTTTCCCTTCTACTAAACCTTACAAACCTTGGCTTAACTCTGCTTATTCTCATGCTATTTGCTGCAGAGATGCTGCCTTCAGAAATTACAGTCGGCTTCAAACTTCAGAAACCCATGCCATTTATATATCATAACAGAATCCTGTAAAATATATATATTCTTGCTTTTTTGTAACATCAAAAACTCATTTCTCAATACAAAATCCAATAATTTTTCTGGCTCCTCTTCCTCACTCTCTTTCAGGCAATTTGCAAAAAATGTCAACTCAAATTTTGCCTCTTCCTCTTTCCCTCCACTAGTACTTTCTTTCAGCACAATTGCCATTTTACCTTCTTCAAAAGCTGAACTTTTTGCTCAGACTTTAGCCACTAATTCAACTTTAGATGATTTCGGAGGTATGCTTCCTCCTTCAACCCTCCCCCCCATTATGTCTAAAATAGTAATTAATATTTATTTTTGCTCTCTCTTAGCTTTATATTAAGAAGCCATATGGTACTGATGATATCCCTCCAGTGGTTCTCAAAATGTGCTTTTTAGCTTGCACCTTGCTTTGGTAAAATATTTTGTCTGTATTTCAACCTTCCCTTATCGATGGAAATGCTCTCAATCAGCATGTGTCATAAAATGGGAACCTCTTCAATCCTTCAGCTACCGTCCCATTTCTTCAACCACCGTTCTTTCTAAGATTTCATGTTAAGAGTTTGAAAGATCTTGAATCTTCTAATCTTACCTCTGATTGATCACCAGAATGACTTTCATAAAAAAGGTTCTACTGATTTTCTTTCCCTTCTCACTGACATTTGGTCCTCCTCTCTTCAGCATTTCAGTAAATCTTTTGGTGTCAAGCTAGACATATTGAAAGCCTTCAATAGAGTGTTGCACAAATCTTTGATTTTTAAAATTCCCTCTTTCAGAATATTTGCTCTGATTTTCTTTCTGGTCATTCTATAGCAACAGTTGTTGCCTTCCACAGTTCTTCCTTTAAATCTAGAAAGTGTTGTTCCTCAGGGATCTTACCTTCTACTACTCTTTTTTCTAGTTTTCATTAAAGACTTCTCAATTACTTAATCACTTATCCATTTCTATGCTAATAACTCCACCCTTCATTATTCCTTCCAATTTGAAAGAAGCTACTCCGAACAGCAGTAAATTGACACAAGAATGATGGCCTTGAACTAACTGATCTCTGATCTTTCTCGTATTTCAATCTGGGGCTGAGAAAATAAGTTGCTTTCAATGTCTCAAATATCCAGTTCCTCCATCTCTCTACAACCTTCCACACAACTTAAATTTACATCTGTCCTTAATTTTCTCAGTTTCTTTTTTGGTGATCTTTCTCAGAAGGAACACATTATTTTACTTTCTAAACAAGTTTCCAAAGGTTGAGTGCCCTGAGGTGCCTTCATAATTTTTTCACACCACCCCAGCTGCTTTCTCTTTTCAGGGGTGTTGTTCACACCTCTATAAAGTATGTGTCACACATCTAGGATGGTCCATTCATAGTTTTCTTTGAAAAGTCTAGAGCTTTCCATTTTAACTTATGCTCACTAATTCTCTCGTCTCTTTCTAACAGTCAAATTGTTGTCTCATTCTCTATATAATTTCTCTATTACAATGGACACTGCTTTCTGAACTCTCACAGAGAAGGGCTCAAGCTACACACTTTTCTACACAGCCTCCTCCTTTCTCTGTCAAACTCTCTAACAACAGACCTAACAGGTATTAATCAATTTTACATGTATTCAACTGGTAAAATCTCTATTTTCCCAACTTCCTTTCACATTCACACCTTCAAACGCCATGTATCGAGACACATCAGTCATTAACTGGATGTAATTCTGATTTCCTTCCAACTCTGGTGGAATTTGACCAGGTTTCAGGTATTTCCCCAACTCTAATGGAAATTGGAAGGTTATGACCTTTGTCCACCATATATATATATATATATATATATATATATATATTATATATATATATATATATATATATATATATATATATATATATATATATACCCACTCAATCTTGCAGAAATGAAACTTTAATTTCTAGTCAAATAATATTATTATTATAATAATAATAAAATTTAAAATGTGAAAAACTTTAGTAAAGGAGTTGCTATCTTCTACAGAAACTATAAATTTTCTTTCATGCAAGATTTTGGTATTGGTATCAGTTTGTTTTTCAGTCATTATTTACCAATACTGATACAAAATTTTTATATAAGATACCCAATACCACAAAATTTACCGATATCTGACTCCATCCCTAATCATGACAATACTCAACTGGAATAAACTATAAATTGATTGGTCAAATAAACAAAAATAAAAACAGACAGTACTAAAACAAATGAATATTTAAAATTCAAAATTATATATTACTTTTAATACTTGAAACCTAACTAACAATATTAGTTTAGAGTTAATGTATTATACAACAAAACCGTTTATAATAATTCTTTCATTTCAAACTGTAACACAGAATAATTTGATATGTAAATGTTTTGAGTGATTCTAAACTTTTGACCATTAGTAAAAATTTTCTATTTTGAAACATTTTACAAATTACATTAATATTGGAAACAAACCTTGTCCAGAAGTAAAAAAGCACCCTCCAAAGTGTTTTTTTTTATTATTTTACATTTAATGGGAGACAAATTACCAACATTAAGCATAATGAATAATTACTATGAAAAATAAGATAAAACAAAAACTATTACTTCTTAACATGAGCAGGATAATTGTCCACATCATGCCATTATTATATATATATATATATATATATATATATATATATATATATATATATATATATATATATATATATATATATATATATATATATATATATATATATTATTAAAAACTGCACTGGCTCTTATGGCAGAAAAAAATTCTCAACTAGATGAATTATTTTTTTAAAACATTACCTTAACAAATTTATGTAGATCTTTGTAAACATTATAATTTTCATACTATCGAACATGAATCATTTAATATTTTATAAAAATTTGAATCAAATACAAAAAGAAATCTAACATTTACAAGGATGAGAAATATTCTATTTACTTTAACTGAAAAGTATTCCAAAAGACAGGAAGCCAAATGCCACATGATGTGAGTCTGTTTAACTTCATTTGAATTTGGAACTTTCAATAAATCAATGAGGCTCTCTTGATGTAATGATGATTTTAAATCAATTTTACATATTACATATGTCAAAATGCTGTAAATTTTCATTTCTTAAATTAATCTTTCCTAAGTACTAAAAAATTACAAAAATTTTCAAACAATTTTTAATGTGGACAAATCCTATTATTTTAAATAACTTAACTATTATAGAATTTATACACATACTGAAATATGAAATTTTTTATTCCAAATCATAAAAATTAGACCTTATAACAATATGTTCCAAGTGGCAATAGTCATATAATGTTTCAAACCTTTTCATGACCATCAGAAATCTCAAATTTACAAATTATAATAATTATTGTAAGGAAAACACAAAAAATTATTTATCATTTTAATATTCTGAATCATCCCAAAGTAAAATAATTGAGAAATTTTCAGAAAGTACATTTTAATGTTTCAGTATTATATATATATATATATATATATATATATATATATATATATATATATATATATATATATATATATATATATATATATATATATATATATATATATATATATGTACTGAGTTCAGAACTCAGATCCAAGAACTTAAACTCAGTCAATTTCTGCAGACTTTGACTCAGGATTAAACTAACCAAACAGCTGAGTCTGTGAAAAAATCCAACAATAAGTCTGAATTTCAGTCCAGATATTATGCCTGATTTGAGGTTAATTCATCCACTTTATATTCACTAGCAAAATGATCAGAGGCATGTGGTGTAATATCCTGTAAATGATCTTGTATCATGCAACCATGCATGGAAAAGAATTCAAATACAGAGCTTAACAAATAACATATATATTTCTAATGATAATTAACTTCACATTTAAATGCAAATTTATTAGAGGTAAAGTTGAGAAACCCATATAACTTTTGAAATATTTGTAGAAAAAGAATTGCAGATCAGATGGAAGAATTCTACTACAACCTTATAAAGCTATAACATGGTCACGAACAGTTCCTCTCAGTCTCAGAGATCTATGTACAATTTTTGAAGACACAAAACCAGGGCATATGACTCAATTTCTATTTTAAAAAAATATGGTAGTTTACTTCTTAGAACTGAAACTTATAATGTCATTAATAGTAAAAGAAAATGCCTGGCCCTAAATGTAGACTGCAAGCATAGGATAGCCAAAATTTATTACTTTTTTTTTTTTAGGCAATTTAAATTTTTTTTTTACATCCTATAACTTGTACTGTACAAGTAGACTGAAAATTCTATGAAGACAACTTGATCTTTTTTTTTTTTTAAAAGTTCACATCTCACGGGCATTGCCCTATTCGAGGAGAGGAACTTTCTAAATATATACCTAGAGAGGGGATCGAACCGGCGCCCTCAAGCACGTGAGTCAATCACCCTACCGTTCGAGCCACGGTAGACGGTAGACGGTAGATCTGAAAGTTATCCCTTAAAAGAGAGGATTAATTGTCATCATCATTGGCAAAATAGACATTTTCTCAATTGCCAGTAAATGTATTGCCAATTAATTTACTTATATTGGCTTATAAATATCTCTGCTATACCTTCTATTTAGAGTGAAAGGCTGCTTAGTAGTTGGGGAGAAATATAAACTTCAATACAAAATCGAATTATCCCAGAAACTGAAAAAAAAAAAAGATTCTGCATCACAATTTAAGAGCTCTAAATTTAAAGTACTAGAAAGAAAAGAACTGGTCATGAGTTAATAAAATTTGTTTATGAACAAATATCTTCAATGAGTTTGTAAATCATTTTGATGATGAACTAAAAACTGGCTATTATTAGCAGGTTGGTATCGCTTGCCACAAGTCCAATGTCAGCACATACAAAATTGAGTCCATCTTTAAAGAATGGGTCATTTCCAAGGAACTTTGGCCACAAAGGTCACCTGACCTTACCTCACCAAATTTCTTTCTATGGGACATGCCACATACTCTCATGCAACTGAGAGAAAACATTCAGCAGGCAACTGATACTGTGCTGTGACTCCAAATATAAGCATGTGCAGGCATGCCTTGATGCTAATAGCAATCCCTTCCAATACTTGTTGTGATGTCAAAACAATTTGCACACACTAAAGTTTGCTTGTAGAAAATTTTATTAACTTATGACCACTACTTTGACTTCTATAATATAAAGTCTGGAGCTGAGAGCAAGGGGGACATCCTGTATTATATACTACATAGGCCAGTGATGGCGAACTAATGACCCGCGAGTCACAAACTGACCCACCACCAACTTTTCAGTGACCACAAGATGAGGAGGAAACTCAAGAAGTTGATTTTTATTTATAAAATGGGATATTTCTCAAAATTATGCAACAGTTCCAAATGCATGATGATGTTTTCAACTCTTCCAACATTCCTCGGACAGTCTTGCAATGTTTTGTTTAATTGTAGTGATAAACTGTTATAAAAACCAATTAAAATTAAATATTGAAGCATTTCTGAAATAGTTTATACACCTGTTTTGCAGTTTTCAGTTGTTAATGCTTAGTGTTAATGTCTACTCATTTCTTTGTGATCATGCTAATTTTGTTTGTGCTAACTTTTGTGCATGTGTAAATTATAATGTATTCATCCATGAACTATATAAATTCAACTACTAGGAATCGCCTTGGTATAGATACTAGTGCTGCTTGCATTAAGACTAAAACAACAAAATGTGAACCTCAAATTAAAGCGCTGGCTGCTAAAAAGCAGCAATAAGTCTCTCATTAAAAATATATTAATAAGTATGTGTGTGACCCATTATGTTCCTAAAATTTTTGATGTACTAAAAGTGACTAGGCAACTATTAAAGGTTCACCATCGCTGATATACGCTATTAAAATTACAAGTATTTACACATTTACATAAAGAATAAAGAAAAAACAATTTAATTCTTTTGACTACAAAATTTTTTAATTTATTAATATAATGGATATTTTTAAGATGTAGTTTTCAATTCTATTGTCATAGTCAGTCATTGTCAAATTTACTATCATCATTATCATAAAAAAATTCTTAATCATCCTATCACTACATTTAACCCTTTGGTTACATCAGCTTTATTTCTTACAATAGACAATATGTTCTGTAGATTTTTCCAATATGATACATTTATTTATATTTTCAAGTTTTTAATATAGGAACATAGGAACATAGGAAAATAGAGACAGTTAGAAGCCACAAGGGCCTATCGAGACTGTCCCAGTCCAAACAAATAATAATAATAATAACAATACTAGTACATGCACAAAAGACTAGGTCTATCCCTTCCCTAGTTATCAGTTCATTCATGCAAAGATAAAAGCAAAACCAAGCCCAACTACACATGCAGCATTCAATGAACCATCACCCACTACAAAAAAACTGCCATTAGGCTTAGTCATAGGTTGATCTAAAAATTCATATATACCCACCAATTTGGCTTAGTCAAGTTATATAATACCTAAACCATCCATAAATCTATCTAGCCCCCTTTTAAATTTGACAAGAGAATCACAGTCAACAATCTCTTCTGGCAAGTCATTCCAAAAATTAACAACTCTATTACTGAAAGAATATTTTCTTAGATCGAGATGGCATGGCTTCTTTTTAATTTTCTTATCATGTCCTCTAGTTACTCTTCCACGGTCCAATATAAAGTATTTTTCAATCTCTGTATTACTGTCAGATGCAAATATTTTGTAAACTTGTATCATATCCCCTCTGAGAAATCTCCTTTCAACCGAGAACATTCCTAACTCCTTCAACCTCTCTTCATAGCTCTTATTTTCAAAGCCAGAAATCATCCTTGTTGCTCGACGTTGTACTCTCTCCAGCATATCTATGTCTTTTCTTAAATGAGGAGCCCAAACCTGTGCACAATACTCTAATGCTGGCCTAACATAGATATTACAAAGCTTGCTTATAACCTTTTTTCTCTTGTCTAACTACATTGCGGTTTATTATACCTCACATCTTATTAGCTCTATTCCTTGCTTCCAAACATTGATCACCCACCTTCAGATTACTGCTAATAATCACACCTAAATCCTTTTCTTGGTCCACAGTCTCAAGACACTCCCCATTCATTCATAATTAAATCCTTCATTTGAGTAACCTACATGAAGAGCTTTACATTTTTTACTATTAAAGTTCATTTGCCATCTCTCTGCCCAACCAAGAAGTCTATCTAGATCACCTTGAAGCTTTATGCATCCATCATTATTCCTTACTGAGGTAACCACTTTGGTATCATCAGCAAACTTAGAAACCTTACATTTAAGACCTTTGTCTAAATCATTTATATATAAGGAACAAAAGTGGTCCCAGCACAGAACCCTGTGGGACCCCACTCTTCACCGTTTCCCATAATGACTTATTACCATTAAGTAATACACACTGCCTTCTGTTCTTTAACCACTTTTTAATCCAATTGTGTACCATTCCATCTATACCATACTGCGACAACTTTTGCATCAGCCTAACATGGGGTACTTAATCAAAAGCTTTGCTAAAGTCTAAATATATGACATCAACTGGATCACCCCTGTCTATACATTCAGTAATATATTCCATAAATTCTAGTAGATTTGTCTGACATGATCTACCCTTTCTAAAGCCATGCTGGGAGTTACATAGTATCTAAAAGAAATTAAAATATAGAGGTATTCTCTGTGAGATCAACCAATTTTGTTTCATAAATACACCATCTACCAAAATTTATTTATTTTAGGTATACCAAGTTGTTTTGGTATCAGAAATTCATTTCTAAAAGTTTTAGGTCAATCTGACCAATTAGGGACTGACTGGGGCTGGAATTTGGCTGGGGCCAGGGTTACCCAAATTTGGCCGGGGTTGCCTAAAATTTACAAAGAGGTCAAAAGCACTGAAATTTTAAGTTAAGAAAATTAGATATAAATTTAATTGAGGTTTATTTAATTGTAAGAAAAGAGTAGAATAGCCAACATTGATTTAACAGTGCGATTTAATTTTTTTTTTTACCATTTTCTACAGACATGACATGAGAATGAATTTAAAGGGTAAACTTTAATACATATATTTTGAGACTTTTTAGACGATTCGTTGGATTTATTTTTTTGGGGGGGTGGGGGATCAAAGCCCAATCAATGAGAATTTTCACTTTTTTCACTAAATCATTAATAAAATAAAAAATATTTTGTTTTCTTTCCCTTTTTCTTTTAAAAATTTAGAAAAACATGTAGGAATCAAATGAATGTATGACTTTAATAATAGTTGGTGGGTTAGATGTTTTAAATCCTGCCCAAAGTCATTGGAAATTGTTAAATTTTCATTTTTCATTTTTTTTTAATTCAAATACTATTAAAAATTGACCCCAAATAATTATGGGATCAGATAGATGTAGTTATCTTCCTCTAACTGTCTCTAATGCAATAAAAAAGTTTTTTTTTTTAGCAAATTTTTTAATCTGAAAAGTGATATTATGAAAAAACCTGCATAAACGTAAAACTTATAATGAGATTTTTTGAGTGGATATATCTCGGTAACTATTTGGAATTATGGAAAACTAATTACACCACTGGACTCTGCGTATTATTTTCTATAAAACTGTGTAAATAAAATTATAAAAATAAAAAAAAATAAAAATTTTTCCTTTGAGAGTGATTTGCCGACAATTTCAAGGTCATTGACAGGTGTCACTTGAAAAGTCTTTTTCTCAGGAACCGTTCGGAATTAGTAAAAACTAAAGTACAGATTTGGAATCAGCATAGATTTTACTATAAAATTGGTGAAAAAAAATTTAAAATATTTCCCCCCCAAAATTGGGGGGGTTTTCCATTGGGGAGCCCCCCTTTGAGATTTTTTGAGTGGTCATATCTCGGTAACCATTTGTAAATATGTAAAACTAATTACATATTTGAAATCAGCAGAAAATTTGTTATAAGAATGTTACAAAATAAATTTCAATGACTTCATACCCCAAAATAATTCCATGGCATATGCACATTTTCATTTTCAAGGTCATTCGAAAGGTGTTAATTAAAAAGTCTTTTTCTCAGGAACCACTTGGAATTTTTAAAAACTGATTTCAGATTTGGAATTAGAATAGATTTTACTATATAACTGATGAAAAACGAAAGTTTTAAAAATAAATTTCACCCCTAAAAAGGATGAAAATAAAATTGAAGCCTCCCCTTAAATAATGATTATTTGCCTTTTCTCAGAAAAAAATTCAGAAAATTACAGTTTTGTTTAGTAAAAGTTTAAAAAAAGTACAAAAATTAAAAATTTCTAAATCATAATAGTGATTCAACAGGTTTACCTAGGTAAGACCCTAAGGAAAAGTTTGAAAAAATGTAAGATAAAAAATTATCAATTTAACCTGTATATTTATACATAGTTATTTTATTGATATGTATCAAACTTGTATAATTTAGCTACATTATTTCAAAATTATTAATTTGCTTATACTTTCAGTCAATATGGCTAAAAGATGAGCTTCAGCAGTATGGGAATACTTAATAATGTTCCAGGATAGGCTCAAAATAGCTAAGTGTAACATCTGTATTCAGAAAATTAGAAGAGAACCTCCATCTGTCACAAGTAAAAAAATTTCAACCAAATCTTTATGGAGTATCTAAGATCAAAAAACAAAGATGAACATTCACTAGCAGAAAAGGAGTGGTCAAAAGAAAAAGAAAAGAAAAAAATCTTAATTTTCTTATATTTTGTTTGAAATTTTTTTTTTTTTATTATTATTATTTGACTTATTGAGCTGAAATTTTCAAGGTATATGCATTTTTTCCCAAAGTTCTGAGTTGATTCTGAGCATTTTTCTGAGTCAATAACAATTTGAAAGTTATTTGGACCCAAAGTTGAAAAAAATGAATAACTGGGTTAAACCACTGGCCCACATGAGCTGAAAATTTAACTGAATAATCTTGCATTGGTGGGAATAGACTTTTGATATCAAGTCTAGAAAAATGTTAAGCATTTGTAAAAAAAATTGTAAAAATCGTACCCTTCTGGAGTAAAAAATTATTTAAAAAAAAAATGCTACCTATTAATTATTTTATTTGTGGAGGGACAGGGCAAAAACATTCATTTAGTGAATTATTAAATGCTATTTGTTTGAAGCGATATATAGCCTCTCAAACTTTGGGAATTTTTGAAATTTGGTCAAAAATGGACCTTTTTGAAGGCTATATCTCGAACCCAGCGAATCGCATCGAATAAAGTATATAGAGGTATTTGTAGCCCTACCCCTCCCTCTATACATTCACCAAAAATAAGAAATGTTAGTTTTTTATTTTTTTATTTTTATTTTTTTTGTCCGGAAAGGTGGATTTTTTTTTCCGATAGTTGGTCAGTTTTTGGCTTATAACATTTTTTCTATAACTCTGGGAACAAAAGTCTATTAGTAGCTTTTGTAGAACACAGAATTTTGAATAAAAAGTCCAACTTTCATCTCATTCCAAAAAGTGGTTTGGCCTGCCATTCTCTTGAAAAAGGGTCAAATTTCAAAAAAAAAAAAAAAAAAAAAAAAACTTTTTAACCGTAATAGACTCGGAAAAATGCTAGAAATGGACTTTTCTAACCAGTAAAAAAAAACTATATAAACTGAAAATTTCATCAGAATCAACTGAAAATTTTAAAAAAAAAAAAAAATTTGAATTTTTTTTTTTTATTATTTGCCATTTTAACCCCAGTTTTCCCTGATTTTTAGCCAGGGCCCCAGTCGGTTCATATGACCAATAGATCAAAAGTTCTGCCCTCTGTAATTTTGAGGTCATTGCCAAAGGTCACCTGCTTTGAAACTCTATACTTATAATAATTATAAATTTAAAATTTTTGCAAATTTAGAATTGGAAAACACCATGAAATTCAAATATACAAGTTCTACAATTACAAGTTTTAAAATAAAGTTATCTTTTGACCAACTTTTGAGGTCAAGATTTGACCTCTTTGAATTTTTTGGACAGAAAAAATAATAGATACACTAATTTGCTTTCAAAATTAGCAATAAAAATTTTGTGTACATGTGTAGTTTTTCCAAAATTAGGTTTTCATTAAACATATATTTCAAGTTTAATTTTAATATTTGCAGTAGAACTTCCCAATTTTTAAGCTAAAAATATTTAATTTTATAATTTGCATGTATTAAATTACACCAAATTTTTTCCTTTTACAGATTTTTAACTATATATCTAAATTTAAACTATTTTTAAACTTTAAAAAAAAAAAGGTTTAACATCCTAAATTATGTGTTGATCCACCAAAAATAAAGAAGAAAATATGTAAACATCTTAGAAAAGTGCCTAGTAATCCTATTGCACAATGCGATTTTACAATTTTTAAAGTAAATGCGTTAACTGCATAGAAAAATACAGAAATAAATAAAAATGAACTGAGGAAATACAGTCAAGAACTTTTTGGTTCTGAATAAAACTTCAATTCAAGTGAACATATTTCCTCTGATACACATAGCTCTAGTAGTTGTTTTGAAGATGAGAAAAGAGCAGCTTTAAACAATCACAAAATTCTACAAAGAAAGAAACAAACAAAGATAACAGACACCACTTTCTGAAACAAAAATTTTGTAAGATCATACCTTTTGAAAAAATAGTGCAAGAACTGAAAACTTTCATTGCATGCAACAACCACAAAAGCAAGCAACAAATTCTATCACAGTACACAATCAAAAGTACAGCTAGATTTTATGAAACCACAATTCATATGAGAAAAAAAAGCTGAAGCATTAAAAGAGAATATGGAAACATCCCAGAAGTCCCATCAATGAGTAAAGGAAAGGTGATCTCTAATAATGAAAAATTATTAATTGAAGAATTCTATGAATCTGATGATGTAAGACGAATGTGGGCTGGGCAAAATGATGCTTAAAAGTTTGAATTCAGAAGGTCAATCCTTTAAAGTCAAAAGAGGTTGATTCTTGAAAATATGAGAGTTAGTTGTATAAGTTGTACAAGAAGAATAGTACAAATCCCAAAGTTAGATTTGCAACATTTGCAAAGTTATGATCCTCATATTGCATACTTGCTGGTGCTGCACTGTCTGTTTTTGTACATATCATCAAAACCCAAAGTTACAACTGGATGTATTGGAAGAAAAAGAACTTACATATAAGGATCTTAGGGACTACAGTGTATGCAACTCAGAAAGATAAAAGTGCAAGAGTGCATGATGTTGACTTGTAAATATTGTCCCAAAGAAGAAAATGTTCAGATATTTGTTGAATTACAAGAAATTGTACAATCACCTTCAAATGAAATCTCATACAAACAGTTGGTGACTACTGATCAATGCACCAAGATTACTGAAGTGAAAATATTTCATAAATTCCTTACATCACTGATTAAGAAAATTGCCTATTTGGTTTGACATCACTTTATAGCTCAGAAGAAAGCTCAGTATTTGAAGGAGTAAAAATAAACTTTGCCACTTCAGAGTAAAGCAGTGGTAGTTGGAAACTTCTCAGAAAACTATTCATTCACAGTTCAGGATTGAGCTCAGGATTTTCATTGAGAAAATTCTCAATGCACCAAACATCCTTTTGTTGTTTATATTAAATCAACTGATTCTCAAAAACTCTGCTATAACAGCTTCTGCTTCATTTCTGAATCAATGAACCACAATACAGTAATGGTTCATACATTCATTTCAAAACTTATTCCCCATTTTAAAATTAAAATGAGTTACCCAAATTTAAAGAAAATACATTTTCTCATAGTTGCACAGGAAAGTATAACAACATTAAAAACCTTTACTATTACAATGAAGATTTTGGCTTGATTTGTGAGTAGAACTTCTTTGCTACTTCCCATGTTAGGTCTGCATGTGATATAATTGGAAGAACAATAAAAAGAGCCACCATTTGAGCCAGTTTGCAAAGAACTACTACTGGGTAAATTCTCACACGTATTGAAATGTTCCACTTTTGTGAAGAAATCTTAAGTTCAAATACCAAGTCGTCCTTTTTGTTTCTAAACTTGAATTAGAAGAATCTCAAATAAGTTAAAGCATAGATTCACAAATGTCTGTACCATTCCTGAAACTCAAAAGTTTCATAAATTTGTTCCAATAAATAAAGAGGAATTAATGAAACATTTCAATTCAAGCTCTTCTAAAGGGGGAAAGTAAAGGATCATGGATAAATCTGAAGAAGATGAACATGGTTAAAGATGTGAAAGTTGGCCAATATGTTGGCTGCTTTTATGACCGGAAAATATAGTTTAGAGTTGTTGAAGAATACTGTGAAGAATTTGATATCTAAGTCAATTTTCTAAAGCCTTCTGCATCCTTTGAAATCAGCTTAAATCATTTTCTGACAAGGAAAGATACATGCTCTATTCCTAGTGATTACGCATTGTCGGTTACAGTACACATTTCACAACATGGTCTCAAAATGTGTTGAGTGTGCTAATACTAAATTCAAAGACTAATATATATATATATTTAATAATTTATCAAAATAATTTATTTATTTATTTTTATGTTAAAATTGTCAACCCAATTAAAACCAAAACACAGTTATTTAACTGAAATGTACTCAAATATTAAAATTAAACATGAATATATGTTTAATTAAAACCTAATTTAGGAAAAATTTTAAGTATACACAAAGTTTTTATTGCTAATTCTGATAGCAAATGAGTGTATCATCATTTTTGGTGTCTATAATTTTTTCTATCAAAAATTCACCAGAGGTCAAATCATGACTTCAAAAGTTGGTCAAAAGATACTTTAATTTATAAACTTGTGGTTGTATAACTTCCAAATTTGTATTACTTGTTTTTTTTCTGATTCTAAATTGATGACTAGTATTACTCAAGTTATAGAAATTAAAAGTAGGTGACCTTCAGCAATGATCTCAAAATCAATGATGTTGTAACTTTTAACTTATTGGTCAGAATTGACTTAAGATTTTTATAAATGATTTCATTAAATAAAACCCTGTATACCAAAAATAAGCAAAATCTGGGAGATGAGAGTGTACAACACTTGTTGATCTCAGTGAAATTCAGTGTTTTACTATTAGATTGTAATTTTTTAGGATAAAAAAAAAAAAATTTTTTTTTTTTCATTATTTAAAAAAAAAAAAATTTTATAATTTTAAAATAAAAAAAAAAAAAAAATAAATATATATATATATATATATATATATATATATATATATATATATATATATATATATATATATATATATATATATATATATATATATATATGAGTCATTCCAAGGTCACTTCAAAACATTTTCCCTGACCCCTTTTGATTTGTATAAAAAGTGGCACACTAACAGATCTTGTTGAGAAAATATGAATGGCGTTTATTGCAGGTCTCTAGCTCATACGGTTCAGAAAATATGACCATTGAAACTTTGGTCAAAAATGTCAATTTTCAGGGAGTAGTCCGAGCAAGCAATTGAGCAAGGGAAACATGAAGGCATTACCTTTTGGTATAAAGTTAGTGTGGAGGAAAGTATCATGTACAGATTGCTACTTTTGTATGACAACCTTACAAGGTAAGTAAATTGTATGTTATTTTAACTTTCAAACACACAAATGCACAATTTGTAAGTATTCATGTCTCTTCAAATTTAATAAATGTTGATCTGTTCTTTCAAGAGTAAACAAGAAAAACAAGCAAGCAGTAAAATACCCAGATGTCCTTTCTGCTATAAAACCATCCCCCATGCACCAGATATTCCAGTTCTAGACAACCCTCAAAGCTTAAATCTGGATAAAATTTCATTGAGGTAAGAAATGAGGACAACTCTGAAGCATTCATTCTACCTTCATCTGGTTTCAATGAGTCAAAATGGCACAAGCATAGCTCAATGATCTTAAGAGATTTAGGACTATCAAAAGTATCGGCTCAGCTTCTTGGCTCTCACCTCAGAGAGAGCAATTTACTGGCACCATAAACTACATTTTACTGGTAAAGAAATAGGGAAAAAGAATTCAGGCAGTGCTTTTCTCTTCATAAAAATACATCTTTGGTATAATGCTCAGAGATTAGGGGTTTGATCAAAGCTTTAAGAGTTATTTTTAATCATCTGAATAGAGACTATTTACAGGCTCATCAAGAAGAAGTCTCAAAGTTTTACTTTTACATAATGGTAATTTTCATGGTTCTGTTCCAATTGACTACTCTATCAAACTGATTGAAAATTGACAAAATGAAAATTCTTCTTGACACCCTAAAATACAATGATTATCATTGAAAAAGTCTGTTGTGATCTCAAGGTACATTAGTGTAAATGCTTTTTCTTGATTCAAAATTATTAGAGATTAAATTGTTACAAATTAATGAAAAGCAATGACACAAAAACTCAAGACAAGTGTACTTAGCTTCTTTCAATTTCACAGGTTATCTCTCTGGTATTAGTAATGCAAAGAGGTTACACCAAACATTCCCTTCTTTGTTTGTGGGATAGTTTGTGTTGACAATGAATAAACAAACAAACTTTTAATTTCACACAAGTGATGCGAAATTGATTGCTGGTATTTTTGATGGTCCTCAAATTAGAAGCTTAAAGAAATATCCTGAGTTTAAAAAGACCATGAACAAAATAGAAAAGGAACTTTGGATTGATTTTAAATTACTTACTAGTAACTTTTTAGGAAAGCAATAAAAGCCTGATCATAAAGCCATCATTAATAATCTGTTGAAAAGTTTTATGAGCCTGGGAGCTCAAATATCTATAAAATTGCACTTTTTGGGCTCATGGATTATTCCCAGAAAATTGAGGGGGTTAGAGCGAGGAACAAGGGGAAAAGTTTCACCAGGATATCCAAATAATGGAGGAAAAGTATCATGATTGCTTGGACGTTAACATAATGTCTGACTACTGCTGGTGTTTGAAAAGGGATGTACCTGGAACCACTCATAAGAGAAAAGCAATTAAGTCATTTTTTTTTTTTTTTTCCTAATTAGAAATTCAATGTTCATGACTTAACAAATTACAACTAAAAGTTAAAATACTGGTAGATATAGCATTTCAAATCAAAATAAAAATTCATGGTTTTAAGTGTTGCACATCATTTAGAGAATAATGATCCTCAGTTTTTTTTAAATTTCTTTTTTTATTCCTTTATAGTAAAATGTTGAACAAATTGTTTTTTACTCTGTTTTATTCAATTTCAGTTTCACTTTGAAGTCTATTGCAGTTGCAACAATCAAGATGTCTATTCATGATATATGCAAAAAGAGTAACAAAAAGAACGAGTATGAGTAGTAAAAAATTTTCTAAAGCAAGAAAAATTGACCTGATAGAGAAAAACTAATATCATTTTCGTGATTAGGGAGGATTTCTATAGAATTCATTTAAAAATATCAGACATAAAAAAAAAAAATTTCAAATGCAGTTGCATGGAACAGTCTCAATAGGCCCATGTGGCTTCTTACTGTCTCTGTTTTTCCTATATTCCAGATGGATTTTAACAATCGTAAGTTCTTTACCTGATCTGGGTTACTCTTCTTAATTTATACTTTTGATATGAATAGGGAATGGTTTGGGTCTGTGGATATAGAAAAGATTTAGGTGTGATTATATGTACTATCAGTAATATAAAAGTGACAGATCACTGTCTAAAAATCAGGAACAGCTTTTAAAATGTTTTGAACTATAATGTTAGTAATAAAGTAAGAAGGGAATCAATCAACTCTATAACTGTTAAACATTAATTGAAAACTGTGTACAAGTTTTGGAATCCTTACTTAAGGAAATATATAGACATGAAACGAGGATGATATTTGGACATAAAAATAAGATGCAAAGATAGGCTTAAAGAACAGTGATGTTTTTTGTAAAAAGATTTCTTAGAGAAGATTTGATTAAGTTTACAAAAAGTTTACAGTAGCTAATGACATCTAACTTACATCCAAATTGGATTTTTTTTTTTTTTCTTTTTTCATTAGAACATAGCAGGTCAGAGATTACTTTTACTGATTTTTGTTGGTTTAGCTTCAAATGAAGCTGTTTTTGTGTAAACATTCCTCTCATTATAACTACTCTTATTTTGGGCTTTTGTTTATTATCAAAGGGTCTAATAAAAAAATTAAGAATACTTCCTAGATGTGAAAAGAATTTTTTAACAATAAATTAATTTTTGGAATGGTTTGCCACATAATATAGTGGCTCAATTTTAATCTTTAAAAAATGTTGGACAAGTATTTGGACAAAGTTATTTTGTGACTGACTCCAATTTTTTAAAAGTCATATTTTAACATATTGCATTGTATAACAAATAATATGTAATTACATACCAGGGTTTACCCCTAGCTTTATGATTAGAATTCAAGATAACCTTTTGGGTTCTGGTGATTTGATTTTGCAGGTTTAATTAACGTTTCATTACTTTCATAATTTACCTTAAACTGCATGTAACAATGAAAAACTGGATTCAGATAAATTATCTGCATGATGAAAACTTAAATCTAAAATGGTTATTCAAAATAAATGGTAAGATTAATTCTTTTCTATTGGGACAGCCATGATAAGCCCATGTGGCTTCTGTCTCTATTCTTCTCATCTTCTTATTTTCTTATAACAAAATAACAGCACAGGCCACCTTACTACTAGTACCATATTCAGAATTAAAATGTGAGAGGTATCCGATCTCCATCACATTTTAAAAATGTAAAGCCATTACTTTATAATTAGTGTGATCATATTATAATGGTAACTATGAGGCATATATGTAGTACCTGGAAATGTGAATTAATGGAAACCAGAAACTCTAAATATATTTTATTTTTCTAAAACTAAAAAATTGTAAGAAAAGCAAATATAATACAGATGAAATATTAATAATCAGTTTATCACAATTTTTGTAAAGTTGTGAATAAAGTATAATTTGATCTTTAAGTTATTGAAAAAAATATTGAAAATAAAAATAATGCAAATATTAGTTTATATTTTAATAAATTATATTAATTAAAATAAGAAATAGCAAATATTTTGCTTTTGCTTTTAAACAGTTATTGTTCTGAAAGGAAATACATTTAACATTTAAACTTTTCTTAGCTTTTATTCCCTAAACAGTAATCTATAAACAAACAAATGTAACAATGTCTGACCACATCCATGATCATTTAATGCTATTAGAGGTTTATTAATTCCAATCAGAAAACAGGATAAAATGGTCTTAACCAGACTTAAGCTAGTTAAGAAACACCATCCTGCATGCTAAACATGCATTTCATATCTCTTATGGGTCATTTCAGGATAAATCAAAATGTGAATTTAAGAACATTTCTAAATTTTTATAAAAATTGGTATACAGGGTGATTTCAGCTTCCTATGACCAGTATTTTTTGTTAGTGGGAAAAAAGTTCAGGGGTATTAAATGGACTCTTCAACCCATTTGAAAGTCCAATAACTCCCATAGTTTTTCATATAACCTCATTTTTAAAAATTTTTCACTTGCCCTCTGAACATGACTCATGTGACTTCTGGTTATTCCTGAAATGTTAATCTCTAATGAAAGACACTGACTTCAACAGCAGAGATATTATGAGCAAGTGTCAAAAGTGTTGAGGACCATTCCAACAGAAGCATTCTACAAATTCTTCAGCCAATGGCGGACTCATTGGTTAAGTGTGTGGAAGTTCTAAATTTGAAGAGGATTAAGAAATAAGCCTCACCAGGTCAGTAAATGATTTTCCAGCATATTGTTGAATACTTTTTAGACAGACTTAATATATATAGATTTACAGTCCTGTATGTATAAAGTTAAATAAGTGACTCCATTTTTTTCCACCATTCATATGGAAATTTTATACACATTCCATATATTTCTTCAAAATTTAATTGATTACATTCTTAATATTGTAACAACTATGTATTTTGTTTTTAATCTATTATTATTATTGCTAAGTAAATAATGGGTCATTATGGTTTCAATCCATTAAATATTTCAATTTCTACAGATTTAAGAATAATTACTGAAAACTTTTACAATTTATGTAATAAGTTAGAGAGAGAATATTATGAGGTAAGTTAGAAATTACTATTCAAATTCCACAATTACTAGAGGAAATAGAAGATCCAAGCCAGTCAATTGATTAAGGTGTGTCTTGTTACTTTGTGTGTGATAGTAAGTTGAAATTTAAGGCATTGCTTTTGTTCTTGAACTAACACTTTAAATGAACTTTCATGAAAATCAGAAAAGGTGTGGTAAATTTTTTCCTTTTTCATGATTATTCCTGGAATAACCCACATGGTAAATTTATTGGCTTATGGCCCACAATACATAAAGTATATATATTTCAGTTCAATCAAGCATGTTTAAACAATTACAGCAAATCTATGGCCTATAGTTCATCAGTTTCAGCAACTATGACCATCCTTATTTTTTATTTCATGCAAGGAATCTTGTTCATGGAAATCAATGCCTTCTTTGGTAAAGTATAGATAGATATCTGCTATGTCAATAAATTGTTACAGACCTATGTGAAACTTTCATGTTTATTCTTTGTTTTAAGGTATTTGTAGTATTTTCTGTAAAAATTAATACATTTATAATTTTCTACAAAAATTATGAAAATTAGTGGCTGGGTTCTAATCCTTATGAATTAATATTGGAATTTTTTTTATTAATTAACTACAAAAACTAAAATTGTATTTTTTATTAATCTACAATAGAGTCAAAAAATTATTAAAAAATTGAATATAAAATCATGAAGAGGCATTTTTTTTTAAAACTCTATATAAATATATTAAGATAAAATATGTTGAAATAAAATAAATTAAACCTAATTTTGCAAGCAAGATAACTTTTATTCAATAAATATACCAAATACCTTTAATGTTATAAAAAATATACAAATTAAAGCACATTATTTTCAATTTTGATATAGCCCATCAATTACTTTGTGTGTGATAGTAAGTTGAAATTTGAAGCATTGACTTTTACTCTTGAAATAACACTCTAAATGATAAGCCCATATGTCATGTATCAATTAGGTAACTGTTTAGCTCAGAATAGGAAAAGAATACTTTTTAAACATTTACAAATTAAATTAAAAAAATTAATTATGAATATGCTAATGAAGCCAGCTAGAAAAAAAAATAAATAAATATTCCTAACCTGTGTATTGATAATTTTTATACTTTATTGCCACTCACAGGTCAGGAGGTACAGAGAGCTCCACTCCCTATAAATATACATTTAAATTTTTTTAGGGATACTTTTATTTTTTTTCAGCAAGTTTCATTATCCTTAATCTTAATTTAACTTGTATTCATAGATATTATAGTTTAAAAATTATTAATTTCATACCATGAAATAATTAATTACTATCAACTACAATACAATATTAATTTGAAAAGCACTGTTAAATGCCATGATAGAAATATTTATCTATAGGGGCTCTATCATATTCATCAAATATCTATATTAATATTTATATATCATTCATTCCAATTTTGATCTCTCTCAAAATTAATAAGGATATTAATAATTTGTATATTTACAGTAACATATTGACTTATAAAATAGTCAACTTTTGATGCAGAATTTTTAAAATTGATATATCAATATAATGATATTTAAAAAATATAATTATCATTCATGAATTCACAGTTATGTGTAATAAATTTATATATTCAGCTAGATTTTATATCTAAAAATATATAAACTATACCAATATATCAAAAGTTCTGACTTTTTAATATTTACAATATCTAATATTATTAAGTATTTCGTTTTGGTATTTTTTAGTAATGAGCATTTTTTTTTTTTTTTTTTTTTTTTTCAATACAGCAAAACTACAAATAAGAGATGATCTGAATTCAAGTTTATGCAATAGATTGAAGCATGAAAAGTGATTTTTTTTATATTAAAAACATTATTAACACCAAAAACCTGAAAAAAAAATAAAAAAAAAGATTTACAACTACAATGATTTAACATGTATGTCATCTATAATTGAAGAGGTATTGCCTCTGGCTATCTTTTTACCAGGTTGTTGCAACAGCATTGAAGTAAAATTTTTTATAGCTACTTTGGAGATTTAAAAAAAAAAAAAAAAAAAAGTTTAAATTTAATTTCTGGTTACTATTGATACTATAGAAATAAAATATAAAATCAATTAAATTTTATAAATTGATGTCCAGTAAGCAACTTTATTTAAACAAATTTTTAAAAAAATAGAAAATTAAAATGTACTTTTTTTAAATGTATCTGGGATGGCTCAGGTTTTACCCATTTTTTGGATAGGGTTGAGTAAAAGGCAAAAAGATATAAATTTTCCCACTTTATAACTCACTTAACCCTTTATCTTTACATGATGTTATGCCTTGTTTCTTTTCCATAAGTACTACAACAGCAAATACTCAAGGGAACTGCTAACTCATATACCTCTGCCATTACGATGGTCTCATAGGATAAAGGGTGCATTGTCTGCATTTAAATTTTGCTACACATAACTCTAGGATTGTCTGCTGTGATACCACCTCCTTCCCAGCCACCTCTGATGTGAAATTCTCTCTCATCTTGTTTCCAGCCGAATCTAATCTCAATTACTTTAAAGCGCATGTCTGTGCTCACCTACAAAAATTTGCAATAGGTAGGACTATTCTCTTATTGATCTTAAACCCCTTCCTTGAATACGGCTCTAGCCATGAGGTTAGGTTATCAAACTGGTTTGTTAGATAAATACTGAGTCAGCATACTCCAGGTTAAGCCTTTTTTCTAGTCATAGGCATACATTTACCTTCAAGTCCAAGTTAGGTTAAACTGAACTAGTTAATAATATATATATATATATATATATATATATATATATATATATATATATATATATATATATATATATATATATATATATATATATATATATATATATATATATATATATATAGGAAATGTAAACATCTATATTTTATTCACGGATATAGAATATTAAAGATCCATATTTGCATCTGTATCCGTGGATGTGATAATATCCACAGATATTAAAAATTTGATATCCAATATATCACTATTACTATATATATTGTAAGGTTAGACCTATTTCCTGTCCATTAGGCATACATTTACCCTTCAAGTAAAGATTACGTTTATCAAATGTTTGTTAGATAAATACAGAGTCAGCATTCTCCAGGTTATGCCTATATGCTAAACATAGACATACATTTACCCTTTAAGACCAGGTTAGGTTAAGTTGAATTAGTTTATTAGATTAACAAATGATATATAAAACATTCATAATTATAAATTTTTTAAAAATTTTTTTTTTTTTTAAAAATTCATTTTCCACACTTCAATTTATCCAACAAATTGAATTCAGATCATATCATCTTTGTAGTTCCTCTACATCGAAAAAAAAAATGCGCAGTGGCACTAAAAAATTTCTAGCTAAATTAATTTCAATATATTTTTCTTACTATTTTCAGAGAATAAAAATACTCAGCTAGTATTTTTTCATTTTAACTTATATAATTTATTGAAAGCTTTTCTGACAATTTATAGTCTTAGAATAACAAAATATGCAAAATTTCAAGTTTCCAGTTTCAATTAGAGTCAAATGCCAGAGTTCTGACATCCACCTCAATTTACCTTTGGAAATTACAAAACTGTGATGTGACCTTAAGCATCCAATGCTCTGAAATGCATCTCAAATTAACACAAACTTATCATGGTACCTCAAAAAAAATACACCTTTTATAAAATTTCTTATAGTTCTATTAAGCTTACAGGTTTGCTTAAATAACTGGGCCTAGACTGGGCTGTTTTATTAAGGAAACGTAAATAATAATAATAATAATAATAATAATAATAATAATAATAATAATAATAATAATAATAATAATAATAATAAAAATAATAATAACGGTCGTAAATGATAAGATAATTACATACGGTGAAGAGAATATCTACTATTATTAAGTTTATAAATGTCCTTGAATTTAAAGTCTAGTTTTTCAACATTGTGGTCTAAGGTGCAAGATCAAGTTCTTATATCAATTACAACAATAAAAACGTATTCACAAATTACGAACAAAACGTTCAAAAAATACTCTAGGCCTACATTAAAAACCTAGACTACCACTTAAACATCATACTCCGTGTTCTTAATCCTTGATGGAATGGGCTATGTAAAACAAACTATTATAAGACCTCAATTAATTTATTTATTTATTTATTTATTTATTTATGAATTTATCACTTTATTTATTTATTTATTTATTTATGAGTTTATCTCTTTATTTATCTATTATTTATTTTTTTATTTATTTACTTATTTATTTATTTATATAAAAACTATATACTCTCACAATTTCATCTATTAGCCTATTGCATATATTTTCACCTAAAGTTTAATTTTCATTCATAATGGAGAAATTTAATTAAATTCTTCATCATAAGTTTATTAGGTTGTTTTTCACCAAAATTGCATCGCCATTTTTTCAATGTAGTATCACTAAACCATAAAAACTTAGGGTTAAGCTTTTATTGAATTGTATCCGCAGAGCTTCCCGCACTCTACTATATATTTTTAAACTGTGGTTTTTTCCTCTTCTTCTTTATATTTGCGGACTTTGCTATTAGACTACCGCCTTTTTCTACCGACTTCTTTTTTGTGTGATCAGCGTGTATATTTCATATTTTCGTTACGACTGTAATCAACTTCGTCTTTTGCAACATCAACTTGTGTTTAAAAGACATTACAGTGTATCATACAATTACCACTAATATTGCACCTCAAGCAATATTTTGTTTACCAGCACAGGTGAGAATTAGGTTCTAAATAGCCATAGTTGACATCTTGTTATTTTCTTGTTTTGTTAGTATTGTCCATTGCAAAGGATTTTAGTTTGCATTCCTTTTGTTTATATCCTTCTTTTTTACCTGCACAGTGTTCTTCAAGGTATCCTTATCACATCAGAAGGTGCTGCTTGAACATATACACTGCAGGATAAATACCAGTCATCAGTGAAGTCTGCTTCCTTCTCTGGGTATTACCAGGCTGACACTAGGTATTATTTTCCATCTTTATTATTATTATATATATATATATATATATATATATATATATATTATATATATATATATATATATATATATATATATATATATATATATATATATATATATATATATATATATATATATATATATATTATATATATATATACACATATTATATATACACAGACTTAGACTTTCTAACCACTTTTAACCTCTCACCGTAGTGAGGACAATCGGGAGAAGCAGAGTTGTTTGTGTTTTCCCGACCAGTGGGGTCACCTAATGCTGGTGATATGATGTACAGTTATCTGGGGTGATAGTAACCCTTGCCACAGTCTTACAGATCTAGATCACTCAGCTATCCGTGGACGTAGTGAGATTCTATATTTTAAAAATTACTGTACAGGTGGCAGATAGAGGATAGTGTGTTGTATGTAATTATAGGTTGTATTTGTATGTGTTGGCTGTGTTTGTAGTGATGTGTGGGTATTGAGATCAGTGTATTAATACACTTTTGCCGTAAACTGTAATTAATTACAGAAGACCTCCTACGAGCGGCGATTTTTAATGTCCGATCTTGGTTAGTGGGCGGAGCAATAAGAGTCTTCGTTTTACCTAGATTCGAACTGCCTGTCATATATATATATATATATATATATATATATATATATATATATATATATATATATATATATATATATATATATATATATATATATATATATATATATATATATCAAATTACTCTCCATTTTTTTAATATATTTTAATATTTGCATTTGGTTCATGTGAATGACCACTTACTTGTATACTTGTAGTAAATTAATGGTCGTCAGGCAACAGGGGCCTATTGACCATTGCTTCAATCTTCAAAAATGCTTCGCCCATAAGGGCACGTAGTAAAACAACTAGTAATCCAAATTAAATCCACACCGAAGGCCGGAGCAGCCATTGTGTGTAACCGGACCACACGTCATACACCGACCTCCGGGAGTCGAAACCACCATCCGTCCACTAGGACAGCAAAGGGGAGACCACAATGCGGATCCTTGATGCTTTTGTGGGATAGTGTCAGGAATGTGTGTTGTAATATTCATGTGGACACATCTATTTTTGCCTATCATGTTTCAGATAGGATTTTTGTCATTATTCATGCCTTTGTTCTTGTTGAACCATTCAGAGTCATTATTTTTTTGTATAAAAATTAAGAACACCATCAAGCCTTCATTATTTTTCCTATGCCTACCATCTAAGCAACTTCAACCATAAATTGCCAACTATAATATATATATCCTCCGGTGGGCAAAGGCCAGAGGCCTACCAAATTCCACCGGAGTTGGGAAAGATCTATCCTGGTCGATGGTGGGCGACGTGTCCAGATACACGGCATTTGAAAGTACGCAAGTCAAAGGAAGTTGGGAAAACAGATAAAGGGAGTGTGTTCCACACCTTACCAGTAGAGTAAATATAAGATTGAACATAGCGGTTAAGTCTGGGGTCGGAGAGTTGGACAGAGAAAGGATGTGTTGTGTAGAAAAGCGTGTTGCACGAGCTCTTCTCAATGGAGGAGGTATGTGACGAGAGAATTCAGAAGAGCAGTGTCCATTGTAATAGAGATAGTAAAGAGAGAGTGACGCAACAATTCGACGGGCAGAATGAGATTTAAGAGAGTTTGCAAGAGCAGGAGAGTTGATGAGACGAAATACCCTAGACTCCACCTTCTCTAGGAGAGCTGTATGTGTGAAACCACCCCAGATGTGCGAAGCATACTCCATACAGGGGCGAACAACACCCCTATAGAGAGCAAGAAACTGGGATAGCGTGAAGTAATTCTGAAGGCGCCTCAGAACACCCAACCTCTTAGAAGCTTGTTTAGAAAGAGAAGTAATGTGATGTTTCCAAGAAAGATCACGAGAAAAAGAAGCACCAAAAATATTAAGAACAGATGAAGGCTTGAGTTGTATGTTTTCGAAGAAGATATCATAGTTGTGTGGAAGATTGTGTAGAGTGGAAAGATGACGGAATTGAGTTTTTGAGGCATTGAAAACAACCATGTTTTCTCGATCTGCCCCAATTTGAAATACGAGAAAGATCAGAGGTTAGTTACTCCAAGGCTATCCTTCTCGAGTCTATCAACTGCTGTTGGGTGGGACGTTTTTCAAACTGGAAGGAATAATGAAGGGTGGAGTCATCAGCATAGGAGTGGATAGGAGATGAGGTCATTAATGAAAAGTAGAAAAAGTGTTGGGGATAGGACAGACCCTTGAGGAACACCACTATTAATAGATTTAAAGGAAGAACGGTGGCCGTCTACAACAACTACTATAGAACGACCGGAAAGGAAATTAGAGAGAAGATCACAAGGATAGATTCCGAAAGAGGGAAGTTTGGAAATCAAAGCTTTGTGCCAGACTCTATCGAAGGCTTTCGATATGTCCAGCGCCACAGCAAAAGATTCACCGAAATGCCGAAGAGCGGAGGACCAAGAGTCAGAGAGAAGGGAAAGAAGATCACCGGTAGAGCGTTTCTTACGAAAGCCATACTGCCGATCTGAGATAAGATTAGAAGAATTGAGATGTTTCCAAATCTTCCTGTTAAGGATAGATTCGAAAACTTTTGAGAGAACGGAGGTTAAAGAAATAGGACGGTAGTTGGAGGGTTGAGAGGGGTCCCCCTTCTTCGGCACAGGCTGAATGAGCGCACATTTCCAGCAAGAAGGGAAGGTTGAAGTAGAGAGACAAAGACGAAATAGTTTACCGAAGGCAGGGTGCAAGCTCGGAAGCACAAGTTTTGAGAACCACAGGAGGAATACCATCGGGACCGTACGCCTTCTTAGTATTAAGCTCAGAGAGAACAGAAATGACATCTTTAGAAGAAATTCTAATTTTAGGCATAATTGAGTTAGAGGGGGTTGAAGGAGGAGGAATAGCTCCGGAATCGTCTAAGGTTGAATTAGAGGCAAAAGTTTGAGCAAAGAGTTCAGCTTTAGAAGGTAAAACAGCAGTTGTGCCGTCGGAAGATATTAAAGGAGGGAAAGAGGAAGAAGCAAAGTTAGAGTTGACAGTTTTTGCAAAATGCCAGAAAGAACGTAAAGAAGAGGAACCAGAAAGATTATTGCATTTTCTACGGAGAAAAGAGTTTTTAGTGTTACGAAGGATAGATTTTGCACGATTCCGGGATGAAATATAAGTAGCGTGAGTTTCTAGAGTTTGAAGACGACGGTAATGAAGGCAACATTCCTGTGGCGGATAGCGAGAGAACAAGCAGAGTTAAACCAAGGTTTGTTGGGTTTAGTAGAAGGGAAAGAATATGGAATGTACGCCTCCATGCCAGAGAGAATCACCTCGGTAATGCGTCCTGCACACTCCGAGGGACCCCTCCCACTGAAGCAATAATCATTCCACGGGAAATCGAAGAAGTACGACCGCAAGTCCGACCAGCTTGCGGCACCGAAGTGCCACAAACGTTTACTTTCAATAGAAGGGGGTCTTTTATGCGGAAGACTTGAAGAGATAGAAGAGGATACAGAGATAAGAAGGTAATCGGAGGAACCCAGAGGAGGAAAGAGTTTAACAGTATAAGGAGAAGGATTAGAAGTTAGGAAAAGGTCTAGAATGTTGGGTTCATCTCCAAGACGATCAGGGATACGAGTAGGGAGCTGCACCAACTGCTCAAGGTCGTTTTGGATAGTGAAATGGAAGGCACGTTCACCAGCTGCATCATGAGAACTAGAAGAAAGCCATTGGCGGTGGTGAATATTGAAATCACCTAATATGATGATTTCAGAGAAAGGAGAAGAAGAGAGAATGTGCTCTATTTTGGAGTTTAAATAGTCGAAGAATTTAGGATAGTCAGTAGAATTAGGAGATAAATAAACAGAACAAATAAATTTTGTCGTAGAATGGCAAGAGAGCCATATATATATATATATATATATATATATATATATATATATATATATATATATATATATATATATATATATATATATATATATATATATATATATATATATATATATATATTATATATATATATATATATATATATATATATATATATATATATATATATATATATATATATATATATATATATATATATATATATAATATATATATATATATATATATATATATATATATATATATATATATGGGTCAATCCATTTTTTCCGTACCGATGATGGCCGCTCGATAATTTTAGAAAACTTTTATATTTTGCATGGCGTTAATGTTATCCCTGGGAAGTTCAAAACCACCATTCGTTTTTGTAGATTTACTCTGGTTGTAACAGGGTGAGCCAAAATGTTAGACCAGGTGGAGCCAAATTTTCACTTAATAGAGGCTAACATTTTAAGTAATATCTCCATATTGGTAATTCTTATACCAAATTTCATAGAGATTGATTTGTTAGGGATACTTTAAGGTACATTTGGCCTTTCCTGTTTTTTTTGTGAAAATAATATTTCACCATGAAAATGAATCCGAAAAATTGTGTTAAAAATCGAAGAAATTTCCATTTTCATGGGTGTATTATTAAAAGAAGGAAATAATTTAACGATATAAAATTTTGTGTGATGATACATACTAAAGTATGGTTTAACTTAAATCTTATTTGAAGTTGGGTAAATATTTTTAAAACAATTTACAGGGTGTTCAAAAATCAATTTTTCGGAAAATTGGTAAATTTGAACCTTAATATCTCTGGTTGGGTAAGTGCTAAAAATCTGAAATTTTCACACATTATACTACTACAATAGATGTTCCTTGACCTGCAATATAAACTTTGGTACTTGCTTATTTTAAGAAATACAGCCATTCAAAATGCTAAAAAAAAAAAATTTTAAAGTTGTGTTATGATACCTATAATTATAGTTATTATAGTTCAAGACAATACATAGACAAATGAAATAGTGTGGCATCAAGGAGAAATGAAAACAAAGTTAAAAAAATTTAATTATAAGGTTAATATACATAAGAATGTACCATTATATCTACTTTAAATGACAAAATTAACTCAATAACTTTTAAAAAGTTGATATATATATATATATATATATATATATATATATATATATTATATTATATATATATATATATATATATATTATATATATATATATATATATATATATATATATATATATATATATTATAATTTTGTTAACATTTGCCATCACCAAAAAGATTTCGCATTAAAAGCTGAATGGCATTTCTTTGCATCTTGCCACGGGAAAAATGCCTGTGATGGGGTTGGAGGAACAACAAAGCGCGAATTAAGCAAAGTCAGCTTACAAAGAACAACAACACACCAAATTCTTAATATTGACCAAATATATTCATTCGGCAAAGAGAAATTAAGAGGAATAACTTATTTTCTCGTAAAAGAAGAAGAAATTAATGAACACATTGAAAGACTTAAAACGAGATATGAAAATTGTTTGAGAATTAAGGGAACAAGAAACTTTCACAAATACTTTCCACTTTCAGAGAACATAATTAGGTGCTATCCAACCTCAAAAACCGACGTTTACGAAGACCACTGTCAGCAAAATTGTTTCATTAAGTTTAGAGATAAAATGACACAGTAGGTTGCGTATATGATGACCAATGGTGGATTGGAAAGGTAGAAGAAATAAGTGGGGAGAACGATGATGTTTACATACATTTTTATCATCCTTCCGGACCCAGAACTTCATTCAAGATGTCAGCTTGCGATCGGGTATGGATCCCAATGAAAAATATTTTAAGAAAACTTTCTGGGCTTGAAATGAAAATGTCATTAAAAGGCAGAAAT
>SEYY01023861.1:2500-7500 GCA_009176605.1 Armadillidium nasatum
GTGTGTGAGTGAGAGAAACTCTAGTGAAAGAAAAAGAGAATAAAGGAGAAAAAATAGAGACGTAACAAGAAAAAGAAAGAAAAACAGAAAAAGAAAAAGATTGTGAGAGAAAGAAACCCAAAAAGAGAGAGTGAGAGAGAGAGAGAGAGAGAGAGAGAGAGAGAGAGAGAGAGAGAGAGAGAGAGAGAGAGAGAGAGAGAGAGAGAAAGAGAGAGAGAGAGAGAGAATCTTTATTCTCTCTTTGAAGTGTCAGTATTTTTTTAACGTTGTTCTTTTATATTTTGGTTTCTTTTATTGGGATCGTCTTCTTCTTTTTTGCATTCAAAGGCAAAAGCTGCTCACAATATTCAATCACTGGCCTTCAAAGGAAAAAAATAGTGACCAATAAAAACAGTTTATATAATATGGTTGAGTATATATATATATATATATATATATATATATATATATATATATATATATATATATATATATATATATATAATATATATATATATATATATATATATATATATATATATATATATATATATATATATATATATATATATATATATATATATATATATTATATAAATTATATATATATATATATATATATATATATATATATTATATATATATATATATATATATATATATATATATATATATATATATATATATATATATATATATATATATATATATATATATATATATATATATATATATATATATATATATATATATATATATATATATATATTATATATTTACATGTGTGTGTGTGCGCGCGATAGAAAGAGATATAGAGATAAAGCCCAATTCTGTTAAAGAAAATAAAAAAAAAAATAAGACTTCCTTAGAATCTATCTAAAGAGAGAGATCTAATCCTGTCTTATCTGGTCCGTAATCCTCGTAATATATCTACCGAAACAACGGAGCAAACAAATACATTATCATCCTCTTTCCTTCCCTCTTTTTAAAGCCCTCTCATAATTGTAAGAATAACGGTATTGCCAAGACCCTCAAGCGTGAAAGAAGTGAAAAAAGAAAGAGGAAATTGAATGAAAATAGCTACAGGAGCAAAAAATAAAATGTAATATCTATTGTTAATAATAACAACAATAGTAATAGCAATAACAATTTAAATTAGAATAATAATTACCATTTACAACATGAACGGCAATAGTAACTTCGACAGCAATAGTTTCAGCAAAAACAACAACGCAACAACAATAACAAGAGCTTCAATAACAACGAAAATAACAACAACAGCAATACATCGCAATATTATCAACATCAAAAGTCATAACTAGGGATGGGCCAGAGAGCAAATTTCCTGGATAACTGGATACCGGATATCCAACAATTTTCTAAATCCGGATTCCGGATATACGTGTAAATTGCCTGATATTAATCTAAATTCATATTAATTATTAAATTAAGTAAGGTATATATATATATATATATATATATATATATATATATATATATATATATATATATATATATATATATATATATATATATATATATATATATATATATATATATATATATATATATATATATATATATATATATATATATATATATATATATATATATATATATATATATATATATATATATATATATATATATATATATATATATATATATATATATATATATATATATATATATATATATATATATATATATATATATATATATATATATATATTATATATATATATATATATATATATATATATATATATATATATATATATATATATATATATATATATATATATATATATATATATAATATATAATATTAAGTATGATCAAGCAAGCTAGCACAAGTTTATTTAAAAAGTTTAATTATTATGCAATAAATTTTCAAAGGTACCACCATGAACCACTATGCATGTTATGACTCGTCTGATAACAGCATTTGTTGGTCTCCTAAGCTATTTGCGTTTTTCTTTTATGTGAGCTTCAACATTCAGGATACGCCGAATTTAGTGCACCTCGATTGTCACACCTCGTAAATGTATGAATTTATTTCTTAATATGGTGTGGAACCACATTTTGCATTCATGATCGCCTTAATTCTTCTAGAAATTAACAAATATCAGTCCTGGATGGTGCACAATTGGATGTTATACCATTCTTACTGAAAAGTAGACGAAATTCCAGCAGGGATGCTGGTGGTAGATAGCGATTTCGATCCTTATTCTTCAATATTGACCCAAAGGGGATCTTTTATAAAGGTTTGGTGATTGCGGAGGCAAGGAAAGATATGAAACCTATTCTGTATATTCATCAAACCATGATTGGATAATATAAGCTGGATGAATTGATGCTTTATTATAAATTGCTCTTTCTTCAAGAAATTTTCTCTGCTACGTTGGATGAAACTTGTTACTCAAAATTCGTTCATAACCAATGGGAGTTACATTATCCTGCATGGTGATAATTTGGTATGCATAATACCATGATATGGCTGCCCAAGCCATGACAGAACCTCATTTGTGCTATTCCGTGACATAAAGTAGTCTAGATCATATTCTTGGGATGGTGTTCTCTACACGTAAACTGGCGGAGATTGGGAATAATGTGAAGGTCGATTAATCTGATGAAAGGACTCTTCCAATGTCCGTCAGTTCAAAACCTTATGAGAGGTGCACATCCCTGTCTGCCTGTCTATCTGTCTGTCTATCTCTCTCTCTCTCCCTCTCTCTCTCTCTCTCTCTCTCTCTCTCTCTCTCTCTCTCTCTCTCTCTCTCTCTCTCACGCACACACACACACATACACAAACAAAGGTTTGGCGATGCAGCATTCCCATGAATATGAACCTACTGAGATCTTAAATCACTGTTCCTGACAGGGTTTGCAAGACTAAGTTCAGTTTAGGAACAACATTTGCAGCTATTGCTTTCTTTTTTTTTTGCCACAATCCTCCGCAATGCTAGTCTGTCTGTCACCCGATTTCGATTAACTTACGTCTACACAAGTGTTTACCGAATGATGCTTTCCGGAAGCACAATATTTTAAGTCTGGAACCAACAATTTCCCCTTTTTGAAATTCTGCAAGATTGGACATACTTCACTTGAATCACCACAGAATGTTGATCACAGAGCAAATGACGCTTCCTACCGACATTATAAATTACCTATCACACGTGACACAAGAGCCTGTGGTACTTCTCTTCCTGGGAGTTGATATCTGTCATATTTACCCATTCTTTCTGCTGTTTTCAAATTTTTGCTCAACCCCCTGTAATATATATATATATATATATATATATATATATATATATATATATATATATATATATATATATATATATATATATATATATATATATATATATATATATATATATATATATATATATATATATATATATATATATATATATATATATATATATATATATATATATATATATATATTATATATATATATATATATATATATATATATATATATATATATATATATTATTATTATTATTATTAATTTAACATGAATAGCCCAAGGTACTGTTATATAGAATAGAATAGAATAAGATAGAAAATATTATATAATTTAATGATTTGAAAATTTTAGTTCTTCTTATAATAAAAATTTTATTTTTGCCTGATACCCGGATACCAAGAAATGGCCGGATAAGCCGGATAACCGGATAGCATCCAGAAAGCATCAATAAAAAGGTTAGCAAAAACAACAACAACAACAACAGAAACGATATCCAATGAGTTATATAAAAACAAATGCCTAAGAATGAAAGGAAAACAAATAAACAAGCAAAGAAACAGGCAAAGCAGAAGCATTTAAAATCATTTTTGTTAAAAAGAAATTTAAATTTAAACAAAAAAAAAGAATTTACGAAAATCGCCACAGAGAAAACATAGAAAAAGAAATCTTTAAAGACAAAAAAAAAAAAAAAAAAAAAATTGAAAAAAATTTGAGAACAAAATTTGAGAAAAAATTTTTGAAAAAAATTTAAGATAAAAATGAAATGAAAAAGTGAAATGAAAAATTTTGAACATGAAACACGAAATATAACGAATAAAAAATGAAAGGAAAAGAAAATTATAAAGAAAAAGCATGAATAAAGAATAAAAAAAGGTCAACAAAAAAATTTACTCCCCCCCCAAAAAAAAAATAATAATGAAAATAAAAATAAAGAAATATATTAAAAAATAAAAAAAATTTTTTTTTTTTTATTTTTTTTATTTTTTATTTATATATATATATATATATATATATATATATATATATATATATATATATATATATATATATATATATATATATATATATATATATATATATATATATATATATATATATATATATATATATATATATATATATATATATATATATATATATATATATATATATATATATATATATATATATATATATATATATATATATATATATATATATATATATATATATATATATATATATATATATATATATATATATATATATATATATATATATATATATATATATATATATATATATAACAAAGCATGAAAACTGTAATAGCAGTGGGGAAAAAAAACGAAAGCAAGCAAGAAAAAAACAGTAAAATAACAGCCTACACGTTGATTGGATGAGCAACCAATAAAAAAAACAACAGTAAAAAAAAAAACACATAAAAAAAACAAAAAAAAAACAAGCGTAAGCGCTTGTTGAACGAGCGGCCAATCTCTGACGCGTTTAATAAGCTTTATTGGATCTCGTGAAGCGTTTCTCAAGGGCCTCTTATATATTATTTGACACCTTCCCGTTTAAAAGGTGATTTCCTTCTCTTCTCTCTTCCATAAATAACAAAATAATATAAAAAAAGGAAAGACCATAAAGGCTTCTCACAGAAATTAGGCTTCAAATAATTTGTTACGCCTATATAAATTACAACTTATATTTATTTATCGTCCCACACTTTTATATATATATATATATATATATATATATATATATATATATATATATATATATA
>SEYY01023861.1:27500-30000 GCA_009176605.1 Armadillidium nasatum
TTATTATTATTATTATTATTATTATTATTATTATTATTATTATTATTATTATTATAAAAAAATATTTTAAAGTATAATAAAAAAAAAAAAGATATGCTCAGACTCTGGAACCAGTTCTCCAAATAACGAACCACAGTTCTGCATTTGCCTAACATGATATTTAAGAACCTTACTTCTCTCCATTGTATGTTCTCTGAACCTCGTCATTTAATTTTCAATTTAAAAAAGCAATTTAATTAATTTATTAACAACACATTTCATTTTTTAATTCATTAGTTTCACTTTTCATGTATTTTTGTTCACTATTTATTAATTTTAGGCATTAAGTTTATATCCACATATTCGTTAGTTTCGGGTTTCAAATGTTTTTTTTTTTTATTATTATTGTTATTATTACTATTATTATTATTATTATTATTATTATTATTATTATTATTATTATTATTATTATTATTATTATTATTATTATTATTATTATTTTCCTATTTTTTTCCATTTTTTTATCGTTTCAGATTTCATGCTTCTTTTATTTTTATTTTTACTTTTTGAGGGGGAGGGGGAAGGGGTCTTTCATTTATTCATTAGGTTCAGGTTTCATGCTAATATTTTCCTATTTTTAAAACATTAGGTTAATTTTAATTAATAATATCTATGGTTAATAACTTTGTCATCTTTATTAATTTAAATGTAAAATATTTAATGCTCTTGCTCAAAATCATTTTAATATATTTTTCAATTTATTATTTTCAATTTATTTTCAATATATATATATATATATATATATATATATATATATATATATATATATATATATATATATATATATATATATATATATATATATATATATATATATATATATATATATATATATATATATATATATATATATATATATATATATATATATATATATATATATATATATATATATATATATATTATATATAACGGGAAAAAAAACTATACGAGGAAAAGTGTTCCTGTGCAAACACGTCGAGCATTTTACACGATAAAACATGACTGATCACATCTCCGATCAATAATGAGGATATCCAACAGGTTATTTCATTCATTCATTCGCCGGTCAATTGTGTAGTGCAAGTGCCTTTAAAATAGCGTATTATTTTTGCCCATGAAAAGCATGAATTTTAAGATGAGTACTACACACACACCACACACACACACACACACACACTCACACACACACACACACACACACACACACACACACTCCCTTAAAGTTCCTTTTGAAGCATGGGTGGACAGTTTCGCAATTCATTGAGGCTTTTTTAAAAGGCTTAAGGAAATCTTTATACATCTACCCTACAACCCTGACCTTGCCCTATCTGATATCTTTTGGTTTCCAAAAGAGAAAGACTATCTTAAAGGTATCGCTTTGAGAATCAGCACAATGCAAAAAATCGCTTGATTAGGTTTCAGATTGGCTCAAAACGAGAGGCGAAACATTCTACAGAAAAGGGTTAAAGGAATGGAAACATCCCATTCAAAAGTGTATTGACTTAGCGGGAGACTATGTTGAAAAATAACTGTTTTATGTTTATATATATATATATATATATATATATATATATATATATATATATATATATATATATATATATATATATATATATATATATATATATATATATATATATATATATATATATATATATATATATATATATATATATATATATATATATATATATATATACATTATTTGTTCTTTACTAACATTGAAGCAGTTTTCTTTCTCACGAAGAGAAGGAAGCTGAAAAATAATAATAATAATAATAATAATAATAATAATAATAATAATAATAATAATAATAATAATAATAATAATAATAATAATAATAATAATAATAATAATAATAATAATAATAATAATAATAATAATAATAAAGAACATTAATACGAAATAAAAATCGAAATGATGTGGTTGGGGAAATGAGTGGAAATGATACACAAAACAAATAAATGGTGTGAATGAAGTTGTTTAAAAGGTTATAACTTTGAAAGAATTGTTTTTTTTTTTTTTTTTTTTTTTTTTTTTTTTTTTTTTTTACCTCACATTATCATATTTAAGAATCTTAAATAAGTGTTCAAGGACAACCGTTGCTACTTCTATTTTACACTCAAAAACCATTAAAACATTAAACATTTCTCCAGTAATAGTAATATTTAATTTAATCTTTATTTAATTTTCATTCATTCTTAATTTACAAAATTTATACAAACAAACATCGTGAAGAGACGAGCTTCTTCGGGTACGAATTCGTCCTTTAAGCCCATTAAATTTATATAAAATAAGAACCAATCATTATCAGTATAAAAATTTTAACTAAAAAAAACAGCTAAAAGATACAGAAATATTTTATAATACATTATTTATTATATTCATTATCTTTTTAAATTAATTAAAAACAAAAAATACTGATAAGAATAATGATAAAAAAATAATGAATAATAATAATAATATTTTAAGAGTAAA
>SEYY01023862.1:7500-20000 GCA_009176605.1 Armadillidium nasatum
TATATATATATATATATATATATATATATATATATATATATATATATATATATATATATATATATATATATATATATATATATATATATATATATATATTATATATATATCGGAGGATTAAAATCAAATTAGTTCAGTTTTTGTATTTCATTTGTTTATTTTTAATTAAAAACTTTGGAAAACTTTTCATATTATTTTTATTTAATTAGCTCTCTTAAAAATGTAAATATTGAAAAAAATTATTATTATTATATTATTATTATTATTATTATTATTATTATTATTATTATTATTATTATTATTATTATTATTTGCAATTAACAGATTTACAATTTGTTAAGAAAGACGATATTTTCAACAACAACAACAACAAAAATTAAATAAAATTTTGAATATTTTTAGAACCCAATTTTTAGAACCTTATGAATAATGTTATGAATATAAAAAATAAGTATTTCTCTTCTCAGAACTTTTATATAATATTCCTACTAACTTAGTTATTTTATATATGAAAGCTAATTTAAAGTTATACGTTCACTTACATGTACACACACAAACACACAGAAAGGACATACGTTCCTTCCGAAACGATGTAAGTACCCCCATTGACGAGTGTTAACTCTGACTCGTATATTGGCCTTGGTTCGTCCTTTTCTCTCCTAATCTCAAATAGCACCTCTAACGTACTCTCGACCATACACTGAAGGAGTGATACAATAAATGAGCACTCCCGTCACCTTTTTCCTCCTTCACAAGCCTTACAAACATGTACTCGAACATTTTACAAATTTGAAAAACGGCCAAAAATAGACCATCCTCGGAAATGCTTGAAGAGGAGGCATAAAAACTGTCTTCCTCATTTACTCTTTTCCCATTCATCAGTTGGGAGTTATCAACTTCTGTGATGGGATTGGTACATTCATGACTTCGCCACCGCCTAGCTCTGGTGCGTCTTCTTTTCTCATTAATTTCTGTAACAATTATTGTCTTTATTTTAATTTCCATTTTTGTCATAGCCACACCTCTCTTCCTCCAGACCTCATTTCTTGTTCTTGACTAAAATTCGGATGTTTTGACTCTCCGAAAATAGAAACACCTCCAGTTCCATCATATTGTCTCTATCCTAATTATTTTTTTTTTAATGTTACCTAATTTTTCCGAATTTTCCACCTTGTGACTTAGGTTCTTATGCCAGTTTGCGACTAAGTTCCTTTCTTTTATTTATTATCTACAAATTCTTTTGACTATCCAGCACAGAACACATTCTCCCCTGAAATCATTTTGGATGAATCATTGTTCATCACCGCTACTGGAATTTTTCTTAACTTCTAATGCTTCTGTTTATTCTGTTTATTCTATATTCTATATATATCTCGGTTACTCCGATCGTCTACCTCTTTATTCGTTCTATAATTTCAAGTTTTCAATGAGACATACCTCTGCATTTTGGAACTTAGTCGGATTTGTAAACCTTAAACTTTGATTCATTTCCCTTGGATAGATTATGGCGTTGGCTGCACTGGTACATTGGAATGCGCAGAGCGCATAACCAAAGTGATTCTTTCTGTCATGAAGGAGTGCATTCCATTCTTTTTCCGTTCAGCTAAAACTCGTAAGCTTTTGCTTAAAGCTGCCTGTTCTCTTATCTCAACGGTGCTGTCTTCAGGAATTATCTTCGTCTCCAAACTCCAGAAATTCATGCTTCGTTTACTTCATTTCGGAATTGTGCTAAATCCATCCCACGTGAAACTAAGACTCTTTTTCTCTGGAGAAAATGTAATAAAACGTCTAATTTGCACAAGTGGAAGGTTTTGAAACATCTTAAATTTTCTAATCTTAACTTCGATTGCTTTCTGTAAGAAGTGTACCACTAATGATCTTTAACTTCTATCTGATTGTTGGTTCTCTACTCTTTGACATTTCAGTGAATCTTTTTCTGTAGCTCTTTACATTTCGAAGGTTTGCGATAGAGTGTTGCTTGAAATTTTTATTTATAAATTTCCTCTTTTTTTATATATATATATATATATATATATATATATATATATATATATATATATATATATATATATATATATATATATATATATATATATATATATATATATATATATATATATATATATATATATATATATATTCTGTGGTCTCCTCTTATATACTTTCTGGAGGTTTTATAGCAGTCATTATAGCCGGCAACTGTTCATGGTTTTCCTCAGTGTTCTGTCCTATCTTCTATTATTTTCTTACTTTTCATTAATAATTTTTTCTTTCACTTAATCATTCGATTTCTATACCAACGACTTCACCCTTCATTTATTTATTTCATTTTGAAAAAAATTCCACCCAACAGCAAATAACTCATGCTAGGAGGGTGAACGAAGAGCACTTAACCTGATTTTCTCAAAATTCTAAGTGGGACATAGAAAACATTGTTGCTTTCATTGACTTCAAAAACTTCGTACCTTCAGCCTACACAATCGTCCACACAACTATAACATCGAAAACACATATTATTATTTGTCAATATATATTTGGTGTTTTTTTCTATTGATCTTTTTTGGGAGGATCGCATCATTTCTTTCACTGAACAAACTTCTAAGAAGCTGGGTGTTTTGTGGTGCCTGCAATGTTTTTTAAAAGCACATCGCTGCTTGCTCTTTATAATGGTATTGTTTGGCCCTGTATATAGTACACCTTCCCTATCCTGAGTGGTTCCACCACTCACACAGCATGAAAAGTTGTTGTCAAAGGCCTTTCGTCTTATTAACTTCCACTATTACTTACTCTCTCAAATCACTTTCTACCCATCGAATTGTTGCGACACTTTCTTTATACTATTACTTTTATAATGGAAATTGCTCTTCTAAACTCTCGTCAAATATCTCTTCTATCAAGAATGACATGCGACATGACTTTCCATACAGTTTCGTCCTTTCAATCTCGAACTCTCTGACCAGAGAACTGTCTTAACAGCTATGCACAATTCTACATACATTTCACGGGTAAAGTCATGAGCAAAATCCTGTTATCTATTTTCACAACTTCATTTCATTTACAGTGTCTCGTACACTTTCAAACTCCTGTCACCGGAACATGTTGGCCTTTAATTTGGCTCTGCTCATCATTTTCCTCAAACTCTGTTGATTTTAAGTAAACCTCTAGCCTTGCTCATCAGAGGAGACAGAAATATATATATATATATATATATATATATATATATATATATATATATATATATATATATATATATATATATATATATATATATATATATATATATATATATATATATATATATATATATATATATATATATATATATATATATATATATATATATATATATATATATATATATATATATATATATATATATATTATATATATATATATATATATATATATATATATATATATATATATATATATATATATATATATATATATATATATATATATATATATATATATATATATATATATATAATATATATATAATATATATATATATATGTATTACCCCGCCTTGGTAAACTATTTCGTCTTTGTCTTTCTACTTCGACCTTCCCTTCTTGCTGGAAACGTGCGCCCATTCAACCTGTGCCGAAGAAGGGAGACCCCTCTCAACCCTCTGACTACCGTCCTATTTCTTTAACCTCCGTTCTTTCTAAAGTTTTCGAATCTACCCTTAACAGGAAGATTTGGAAACATCTCAATTCTTCTAATCTTATCTCTGATCGCCAGTATGGCTTTCGTAAAGAAGTTCTACTGGTGATCTTCTTTCCCTACTTTCTGACTCTTGGTCCTCCGCTCTTCGGGGTTTCGGTGAATCTTTCGCTGTGGAGATAGACATATCGAAAGCTTTCGATAGAGTCTGGCACAAGCTTTGATTTCCAAACTTCCCTCTTTCGGAATCTATCCTTCTCTCTGTGACCTTCTCTCTAATTTCCTTTCCGGTCGTTCTATAGCAGCTGTTGTAGACGGCCACCGTTCTTCCTATAAATCTATAAATAGTGGTGTTCCTCAAGGATCTGTCCTATCTCCAACTCTTTTTCTAATTTTCATCAGTGACCTTCTCTCTATTACTTCGTCTCCAATACACTCCTATGCCGATGACTCCACCCTTCATTACTCCTTTCAATTTGAAACACGTCCCTCCCAACAGCAGTTGATAGATTCAAGGAGGATGGCCTTGGAGCAACTGACCTCTGATGTTTCTCGTATTTCTAATTGGGGCAGAGAAAACATGGTCCTTTTTAATGCCTCAAAAACACAATTCCTACATCTTTCTACTCGCCAAATCTTCCTCACAACTATAATATCTTCTTCGAAAACACTCAACTCAAACCTTCATCTGTCCTCAATATTCTTGGGGTTTCTTTTTCTCGTGATCTTTCTTGGAAAGATCACATTATTTCTCTCTCTAAACAAGCTTCTAAGAGGTTGGGCGTTCTGAGGTGCCTTCGTGATTTTTTTACGCCATCCCAGTTGCTTGCTCTGTATAGGGATGTTGTTGGCCCCTGTATGGAGTACGCCTCGTACATTTGGAGTGGTACCACACATACAGCTTTCTCGAAAATTTGGAGTCTAGGTCTTTTCGTCTTATAAACTCTTTTGCTCTTACTAACTCTCTCCAGTCTCTTTCTTCCCGTCGAATTATTGCGTCACTCTCTCTATACTATCGCTATTACATCGGACATTGCTCTTCTGAACTCTCACGTCGCATACCTCCTCCATTAAGAAGGGCTCGTGCGACACGTCTTTCTACACAGTCTCATCCTTTCTTTGTTCAACTCTCCGACCCCAGACTTAACAGCTATGCTCACTCTTACATGTACTCCACTGGTAAAGTCTAGAACACACTCCCATTATCTGTTTTCCCAACTTCCTTTGACTTGCACACTTTTAAACGCCGTGTATCGGGTCACTTCGGCCATTAGCGACGAGATTCAGAATGTTCCCCAACTCTGGTGGAATTTGGTAGGCCTCCGGCCTTTGCCCACCAGAGGATATATATATATATATATATATATATATATATATATATATATATATATATATATATATATATATATATATATATATATATATATATATTATATATATATATATATATATATATATATATATATATATATATATATATATATATATATATATATATATATATATATATATATATATATATATATATATATATATATATATATATATATATAATATATATATATATATATATATATATATATATATATATATATATATATATGAGTTAGTTTGCATAGCATATATGCATGTAAGAGAATAAGTAAGAGAATTTGTTATTGTGTTAGAAGAAAGTTTGATATTTCTATTCGTCAGAAGGAAAAATTTTGTTTAACTGCATTTAATCTAACGTTATATATGAGTCATGTGACCCTCATATACTGACTCGGATGCTCTATTGACATGAATTTAGGATACTGCTAAAATGTAAGATAACTAAAGTACATCCCTTCAACCGAATAAAAATGTGCAATTACAATTTAAATAGCTTGTACTGCAAAGCTGTTTGCTGTTCCGCTGGTCATGTCGTCGTATTTGCACTGTAAATAAACAGGAATTTCTCACTTTCAAATTTGGCTTACATGCATATCTTTTCATTTGCACGTACTTGTTTATTCAAGTGTATACTGTGTGTATATGTGTATACGTAGGTTTGAAGAGACCATAAAATAAACTCTTTTACAAGTGTCTTCTCGATGGTAACAGTGAGCAATGTTATCAAATGTATTTATAAAGTATGCACACAAATATGCATTCATGTTTAAAGTTATTCGTATGTAGGTAAATTATTTTTCAAAGTGTGAATCGATATATTGTAAAGTTTATAAAGGAAAAAATTTATTGAAGGATTTTGGACATTGAGAGGCAGTGTCAAATTTGAATTGACCATCTAATAAACCAAATAAAAAAAAATCGAAAGATATTCAAAAAATTTGTTGAAAAAAAAGTTGTTCTTAAAACACATTTTACAAGCCATAGATTTTATTTGTGTGTATCACGACTCCAACAATTCTCATTTCCTCATTTGAGGAATAAGCTATTTGATTTATAAAGCTATTTCCAACAGGGATCCACATGGACCCCCAGGGACCCACAGAAGCTTTGAGGGGGTCCTCAAAAGAAAAAATTTTTAATTTAGAAATATTACAAATGCGTATATAGGGTCCATATACGAAAAATTAAGGGGCCCACCAGCAAAAAAGGGTTGGGAATCCATACTTTATTGTATTAGTTTTTGTCTACCCAAACCCTCTTTTACTTCTTAAAAGTAAACATTATTATTATTATTATTATTATTATTATTATTATTATTATTATTATTATTATTATTATTATTATTATTATTATTATTATTATTATTTCGAAGCATTGAGATCCGGTTTCCATAATAAATTCAAGAAATTTTAAAGTTTGTTAAAGCAAAGAATTTATTAAAATTCATGACCAAATTTGAACAGTTTTTTTCCAAGAATTATTTTTTTTCCTTCACAAAAAAATATTATTTATGTTTTGGCATTACTATTATTATCAGTAGTAGTAGTATATACTAAACTCATTTGATATATCATCATATTAAAAGGCGTGTCAAACGGTGACACAATTGTAAAATAAATGACTCACGCCGGTTCGATCCCTCGTGCGGATATAAAGTAGAAACTACTTATAAGGTTCCCCTCCTCGAATAGGGTAATGTCCATTAGATGTGAAATTTAAAATAATAAAATAAATAAATGGAAATTTTTGCCTTGCATTCGAGTCAATTGATAGAAAAATATTTCGTACTCTCTTATGCATAATAATAATAATAATAATAATAGAATATATATCAAAATTCGATATATATATAGAATTTTTTTTTTTTTTTATTTCACCTCTGGTGGGCAAAGGCCAGAGGCCTACCAATATTCCACCAGAGTTAGGGGAAAAGTCGGGAACATGGTCTAATTAAAGGCCGACATGACCCGATACACGGCGTTTGAAGGTGGCTAAGTCATAGGAAGTTGGGAAAATAGATGAAGGAAGTGTGTTCCAGACTTTACCAGTAGAGTACATGTAAAATGGGCATAGCGGTTAAGTCTGGGGTCAGAGAGTTGGACAGAGAAAGGATGAGACTGTGTAGAAAGAGTCGCACGAACCCTTCTCAGTGGAGGAGGTATGCGACGAGAGAGTTCAGAAGAGCAGTGTCCATTGTAATAGCGATAGTAAAGAGAGTGACGCAACATTTCGACGGGAAGAAAGAGATTGGAGAGAATTAGTGAGAGCAGGAGAGTTGATAAGGCGAAAAGCTCTAGACTCCACCTTTTCCAGGAGAGCTGTATGAGTGGAACCACCCCAGATGTGTGACGCATACTCCATACAATGGCGAACAACACCCCTATACAGAGCAAGCAACTGGGGTGGTGTGAAGAAATACTGAAGGCGCCTCAGAACACCCAACCTCTTAGAAGCTTGTTTAGAAAGAGAGGTAATATGATCTTTCCAAGAAAGATCACGAGAAAAAGAAACACCTAGAATATTAAGGAGAGATGAAGGTTTGAGTTGAGTGTTTTCGAAGAAGATATCGTAGTTGTGTGGAAGATTGTGGCGAGTAGAGAGATGGAGGAATTGAGTTTTTGAGGCATTGAAAACAACCATGTTTTCTCTGCCCCAATTTGAAATGAGAGATAGATCAGAGGTTAGTTGCTCCAAGGCCACCCTCCTTGCCTCTATTAACTGTTGCTGGGAGGGCGCCTTTCAAAATGAAAAGAGTAATGAAGGGTGGAGTCATCAGCATACGAGTGGATAGGAGATGAAGTAATAGAGAGAAGGTCATTAATGAAAAGCAGAAAAACTGTTGGGATAGGACAGATCCTTGAGGAACACCACTATTTATAGATTTATAGGATGAACGGTGGCCGTCTACAACAGCTGCTATAGAACGACCAGAAAGGAAATCAGAGAGAAGATCACAGAGAGAGAGAGGATAGATTCCCAAAGAGGGAAGTTTGGAAATCAAAGCTTTGTGCCAGACTCTATCGAAAGCCTTTCGATATGTCTAAGCGCCACAGCAAAAGATTCACAGAAATGCCGAAGAGCGGAGGACCAAGAGTCAGAGAGAAGGGAAAGAAGATCACCAGTAGAGCGTTTTCTTGCGAAAGCCATACTGGCGATCAGAGATAAGATTAGAAGAATTGAGATGTTTCCAAATCTTCCTGTTAAGGATAGATTCGAAAACTTTAGAAAGAACGGAGGTTAAAGAAATTGGACGGTAGTTAGAGGGTTGAGAGGGGTCCCCCTTCTTCGGCACAGGCTGAATGAGCGCACGTTTCCAGCAAGTAGGGAAGGTTGAAGTAGAAAGACATTGACGAAATAGTTTACCAAGGCAGGGTGCAAGCTCGGAAGCGCAAGTTTTGAGAACCACAGGAGGGATACCATCAGGACCGTACGCCTTCTTAGTGTTCAGCTCAGAGAGAGCAGAAGTGACATTTTTAGAAGAAATTACAATTTTAGGCATAAATGAGTTGGAGGGGGTTGAAGGAGTAGGAACAGCTCCGGAATCGTCTAAGGTTGAATTTAAGGCAAAAGTTTGAGCAAAGAGTTCAGCTTTAGAGGAAGGCAAAACGGCAGTTGAACCGTCAGAAGATACTAGAGGATGGAAAGAGGAAGAAGCAAAGTTAGAGTTGACATTTTTTGCAAAATGCCAGAAAGGGCGAGAGGAAGAGGAGCCGGAAAGATTATTGCATTTGCGACGGAGAAAAGAGTTTTTGGTATCTCGAAGAATAGATTTTGCACGATTCCGGGATGAAATAAAGTTGCGTGAGTTTCTGGAGTTTGAAGACGACGGTAATCCCTGAAGGCAGCATCCCTGCGGCGGATAGCACGAGAACAAGCAGAGTTAAACCAAGGTTTATTAGGCTTTAGTGGAAGGGAAAGAATATGGAATGTACGCCTCCATGCCAGAGAGAATCACCTCAGTTATGCGCTCTGCACATTCTGAGGGACCCCTACCACGGAAACAGTAGTCATTCCATGGAAAATCAGAGAAGTACAACCCCAAGTCAGACCAGTTAGTGGCACCGAAATGCCAGAAACGTCTCCTCGCCGAAGGTGGGGGCCGTTCTTGCGGAAGACTTGAAGAGACAGGACAAGATACGGAGATAAGAAGATGATCGGATGAACCCAGAGAAGAAAAGAGTTTAACAGTATAAGGAGAAGGATTAGAAGTTAGAAAAAGGTCTAGAATGTTGGGTTCATCACCAAGACGGTCAGGGATACGGGTAGGGAGATGCACCAACTGCTCAGGTTGTTCTGGATAGAAAATTGGAAGGCAAGTTCACCAGCTGGATCTTGAGAACTAGATGAAAGCCATTGGCGGTGGTGAACATTGAAATCACCTAAAATGATGATTTCGGAGAAAGGAGAAGAAGAAAGAATGTGCTCTATTTTGGAGTTAAGATAGTCGAAGAATTTTGGATAGTCTGTAGAGTTAGGAGATAAATAGACAGAACAAATGAATTTAGTTGTAGAGTTGCAAGAAAGTTTAAGCCATAAAGTAGAGAATTCAGAAGACTCCAAATTAGAGACACGAGAACAAACAACGTCATTGCGCACATATGCGCAACATCCGCCTTTGGCTGAAAATTGAGGATAGAGACAGTAGGAGGAAACAGAGTAGGGTTTGCTGTCAGAGCACTCAGACACCTGAGTTTCAGTTAAGAACAAGAGATGAGGTCTAGAAGAAGAGAGGTGGTGTTCGACAAAGTGGAGATTAGAAAAAAGACCGCGAATGTTGCAGAAATTAATGAAAAACGAAGACCGTGCACCAGGGCAAAGTCGGCATAGAGATCTTGGTGGCGCCAACCCCATCACCGGAGGCCACCAACTCCCAAGTGGTGATGGGGGAAGGAGTGGATGAGGGGCTATGTTTGGAATCCGCCCCTCTTGGATTCTCCGAGGCAGATTTATGTTTCGCCATTTTGATTAATTTAATAGGTAATGTAAGTGTAAGCGTTTGTAAATTTGTAGGACACATGTGAAGAAGTAGGAGAGTTGTTGGAGCATAGGCACTCCAAGAGTGAGTCAAGGGTACACTAGAGACCCTCTGAGAAGATGAAACGCGAAAAGGAACGAACCAAATGGCAACGGGGTGAAACGGAATGGTCTAGCCCATCCTATCACCCCGTGTGTTAAGCCCAGTGGGGGTACTTGCATCGCTTCGGATAGGCGCTATATATCCTATATATATATATATATATATATATATATATATATATATATATATATATATATATATATATATATATATATATATATATATATATATATATATATATATAGTATATATGTTTGTTATTTTACCTCTGGTGGGCAATTTCCAATTTCCAATAGAGTTGGGGCAATACCGGAATACGATAGCTAAACGTCGACATGTCCCGATACACGGCGCTATAAAGGTGCAAAGTCAAAGGAAATTGGGAAAACAGATAAAGGGAAGAATGTTCCAGACTTTACCAGTAAAGAACATGTAACATTGAACATAGCGGTTAAGTCTGGGGTCAGAGAGTTGGACATAGAAAGGATGAGACTATGTAGAAAGGAGTGTCACACGAGCCCTTCTCTATGGAGATATGCGACTGAAGAATTCAGAAGAGCAGTCCCTATTGTTATAGCGATAGTATAGCGATAGTGACGCAACAATTTGACTTGAGAGTGGGAGAGTTAATGAGACGAAAAGCCCTAGACTTCACCTTCTCAAAGGAGAGCTTTATGAATGGTGCCACCCCAAATGTGTGAGGCGTACTCCGTACTCCCTTATAAAGAGAAAGCAACTATTGTGGCGTGAAGAAATTCTGAAGATGTCTCAAAACACCTAACCTCTTAGAAGTTTGTTTAGAAAGAGAAGTAATATGATCCTTCCAAGAAAGATCACGAGAGAAAGAAACACCGAGAATATTAAAGACAGACGAAGGCTTGAGTGGTGTGTTTTCGAAGATGTTATAGTTGTGTGAAGGGTTGTGTCGAGTAGAGAGATGGATGTACTGAGTTTTTAAGGCATTGAAAGAACCATGTTTTATCTTCCCCAACTAGGAATACGAGAGAGATCAGAGGTCATTTGCTCCAAGGCCACCAATTAATTGTTGCTGGGAGGGGCCTCTTTCAAAATGAAAGGAGTAATGAAGGGTGGAGTATAGGAGTAGATAGACGATGAAGTAATAGAGAGAAGGTCATTAATGAAAAGGATAGGTAATGAAGTAATAGAGAGAAGGTCATTAATGAAAAGTAGAAAAGTGTTGGGGATAGGACAGAACCCTGAGGAACACCGCTATTAGTTGATTTAATGAATGAACGGTGGCTCTCTACAACAGTAGCTATAGAACGACCGGAAAGAAAATCGTAGAGAAGACCACAGAGAGAAAAATATATTCAGAAAGAGGGAAGTTTATAAATCAAAGATTTGTGCCAGACTTTATTGAAGGCTTTCGATATGTCCAGCGCCACAGCAAAAGATTCACTGAAACGCCGAAGAGCGGAGGACTAAGAGTCAGAAAGAAGGGAAAAAAGATCACCAGTAGAGCGTTTCTTATGAAAGCCATACTTGCGATCAGAGATAAGATTAGAAGAATTGAGATGTTTCCAAATCTTCCTGTTAAGGATAGATTCGAAAACTACAGAAAGAAAGGAGGTTAAAGAAATGGGACGGTAGTTGGAGAGTTGAGAGGGGTCCCCCTTCTTCGGCACAAGCTAAATGAGCCTACGTTTCCAGCAAGAAGGGAAGGTTGAAGTAGAAAGATAGAGACAAAATAGTTTACCACAAGTTTTGAAAACCACAGGAGAGGTACCATCAGGACCGTACCCCTTTTTAGTGTTAAGCTCAGAGAGAATGGAAATGACATCTTTAGTGGATATTGCAATCTTGGGCATAAATGAGTTGGAGTGGGTTGAAGGAGGAGGGATATCTCCGAAATCGTCTAAGGTTGAATAAGAGGCAAAAGTTTATGCGAAGAGTTCAGATTTAGAAGGTGGCAAAACGGCAGCTGTGCTATCGGAAGATACTAGAGGAGGGAAAGAAGAAGAAGCAAAGTTAAAGTTGACATTTTTTTTTTTGTAGAAATGCCAGAAAGAGCGTAAAAAAGAAATATTATTGTTTTTTATTCGGATCAAAGTATTTTTAGTGTTGAGGAGTATAGATTTTGCACAATTTCGGGATGAAATGTAAGTTGCGTGAGTTTCTGGAGTTTGGAGACGACTGTAATCCCTGAAGGCAACATCTCTACTGCGAATAGCACGAGAACAAGCATAATTAAACCAAAGTTTGTTGGACTTAGTAGAAGGGAAAGAATATGGAATGTACGGCTCCATTCCACAGAGAATCACCTCCGGCGGAATCAGTTATCCTTCCACGGGAAATCAGAATAGTCAGACCACAAGTCCGACCAGCTTAAGGCACCGAAATGTCACAAACGTTTTCTCGC